>JANAVB010041219.1:21076221-21251221 GCA_029216955.1 Iris pallida
GTGTCTTATTATAGAATATATATACACACATATATATTATATATATATATATATATATATATATATATATATATATATATATAATATATAGATAATCATTTATATAATAAACGATTTAATAAATAAAATCGCCAATTCCTAAAAATATATACAAAATTATTTGCATTTACCAAACTTGTCTACAAGATCGTATTTGGTCCCCTCTTCATGCCTACATGGGCTTGGATTTGACTTGGGCCCAATCTGGACAGATTCGGTACAACCGGGTTCCCTAAAACTCAATAATATAATTAAATAATAAATAAAATCTTTGGTACGGGTTAAGTTGTAACTTGGCCTGGTTTTTTCTAGTTAGGACACACCTATGGCTTGGCATTCCCTACATGGCTAAACACTAGTCAAAGCACGCTGTTACACTATCGTGCCACGATTTCTAATCACCTTGTACTCCAAAACTCCACCATGGCTAAAGTCACCCACCGTAATAGTTAACTAAATAATTATTTATAAAATCGTAAAATCACTATTTTAAATCAAATAATAAATAAAAAATATTTCAAATTTTTTTGGGAATGGGAGCTACAGTTTAACACCTGGGTTGCTCGTGAAACGACTCAGCATTTCTACGACGAAAGCTATGTCAGGCCTTGTGGCAGTCGTAGCATACATCAAATCCCGATTACGCTTGCATACTCCAGCTACCTGACGCTTTCCCCTAATTAGGTCAGCTTCAGATCACACTGTATGACGTATCGATCTCTGGAAGATCCCGATACCCATAACGAGTGATTTTCTCAATATAATGAGACTGTGACAGCGCTAGTCCGGTGTCTGTCCGGATGATCTTGATTCCTATATTACATCAGCTTCCTCCAAGTCCTTCGTACTGAACTTGGTCGAGATGAATTTATTTGTCTCCGTGACACAACCCATATCCGTACCCAGGATAAGCATGTCGTCACGTACAGACAAACGATCACACCTCTTCCATCAGCGAACTTCGTGTAAACACACTTGTCCGTCTCGCTGACTAGTCGCTATTTGACCTTATAACTTTGTCAAACTTCTCATACCACATCTTGGGAGCTTGTTAAGACCGTACAAAGATTTTACCAACTTGCAGACTTTGTCTTCAAGTCCCTTGACGACAAATCCCTCTGGCTGTTGCATGTAAATCTCTTCGATCAGCTCGCCATTTAGGAAAGCCGTTTTCACATCTATCTGATGTATCACCATCTTATGTATTGCTGCGAGAGCAATCAACATTCTGATGGTGGTCATCCGGGCTACTGGAGCATACGTGTCAAAGTAGTCAATCCCCTGCTTCTGAGAAAACCCCTTGGCTACCAACCTAGCTTGAACTTGTCAATAGTTCCGTCTGCTTTCATTTCTTCTTGAAGATCCATTTGCATCAGATGGGTTTCGCGCCTTCAGGAAGATCACTAACACCCAAGTGTTATTTGAGGTGATGGAATCATTTCATTGTCAATCGCCTCCTTCCAGAAAACTGCGTCTCTGGTCTTCATCGCCTCATCATAGGATAGCGGATCTGCTTCCACATGATAGGTGACAAAGTCACTTTCGAAGTCCTTCGGCCTCCTCACACGCTTAGCTGACGGCTCAGCTTATTCTGGTTCAATCGTTGTTTCAACAACAACATCTTCTTAGACCAATCTTCATTGAATACTTCAGTTTCTTGCGCACCCTCATTGTTCTGTACATCCGCAATAAAACAATATTCTTGTACCTTGCAAATTTGTCTTCAAAATATTCTGCGTCGCGAGATTCAATGATATGATTTGATTCAATATCAAGAAATCTCCGAGCATCACTCTTCTCGGCATACCCCAAGAGATCGTCTTAGTAGTCCTTGTCCCAAGCTTCTGATCTTCAGATCTGGAAGCTTGACATATGCCAGACCCCCACACTCGAATGACATTCAAGTTAGGTCTGACCTTGAACTAGAGTTAATGAGGAGTAACGTCATAAGTTGTATGAGGCACTCTATTTAAAATAAAAGTGGCCTTCAATACAGCTTCTCCCCAGTAGCACTTAGGAAGACCCGCAGTCACAGCATTGAGTTAATCATTTCTGTTAACGTTATGTTCTTTTCCTTTGCTACTCCGTTTGATTGAGGAGAGTACGGAGCCGTAGTCTCATTGATAATTCTATGTTCTTATAGAACGATACAAATTATGAGATCTGTACTCCCCACCTGATCACTTCTTATTCTCTTGAGTTGTGTCCAGATGCCGCTCAGCTTCGGCTCTGAACTCCTTGAACTTTCGAATGTTTCGTCTTTAGCCTTCAGCAAGTAGACGAAAGCATACTTTAAAAAGATCGATGAAAGTTATGAAATACTTCATCCCGGCCTTTGTAGAGAATTGTTTGAAGTCACAGATATCAGGTGTACCAACTCCAGAAGATCTGTACTTCGATTAACCGAGGAGAAGGGTTTTCTTGTAATCTTTGTTTGAGCACAAACTTCACATTTCTCTACCTTACCCCCATTTGGAGATAAGCCCTAGACTAGACATTCTGTTATTCGTTTACAATGAACATGTCCTAGTCTATTATGCCACAACTCAAAAGTATAAGCAGAATGAGTAATTGCATTAATAACATTAGACTGATTTATAAGCTGAATTTTGAACATTCCTTCGGTATAAAAAGATTTTCCGAAATATGTTCCCTTGATAGACATCACCATCTGGCCAGCATTGATGTCCATCCTGAGGCCTGTGCTGCAGAGTAGGCCTCCTGAGATCAGGTTCTTGGCAATAGCAGGTACATGCTTCACACCTTGAAGCGTCAGAGACTTTTTCGAAGTCAGCTTCAATACTAACGTTCCGATCCCGAGCACTTCAGCTTGTGCCAGGTTTGCTACCATAACCACTTCAGAAGTAGGTGTGTAGGTGGTGAACCGCTCCTTGCTGGAGCAGACATGGCAGGTGGCTCCAGTGTCTACCCACAGTCAGAGTTAGTCCCTACCGTATCAACCTGCGCAATCATAGCAACAACATAAGTGATCATAGATACTTTAATAGGCTCTCCTCTGATTGCTTGGTCTTTGCTTTGAATTCATTCTTGAAGGGCCCTTCTTACCACACTTGAAATAAGCCAAATGGGACTTTGGCTTCTTTTGCTTGAACGAAGTTCCCTTGACTTTAAGATTGTCAGGGTCCTTCTTCTTACTGTGGAAGCTGTCTGTTTTTCCCTTGGTTCATTGGTATGAACCAGATTGGCGTTAGCCAATTGCTTAGACAGTGCGTCCACCTTCAGTTGAGCCGCATCTGGTCCTCAACATAGATTTCTGTAAGAGATCTTCAAGGCTGATCTCAAGCTTCTTCCTATACATGTTTGCATAGAACTTACTCCACCCAGCGGGGAGCTTCGAGACAATCCCTCCAACAACAAACTTGTCAGAAAGGGGCATCGCTTCGTCTTCCAGCTTCTGTCGCAGCTTCAGGAATTCCTTCACTTGCGGCAGCATGGACTTCTCGTCCTCAAAGAGCCATTTATGATATTTTTCAACCACAAATATCTTGCTCCTATTCTTATCTTCTTCGTACAGTTTCTCTAGAGACTTCCATATGTCTCTGGCAATAGTCTTCTTACTGTAGGATTTGCTAGGGTATCCTCCATAGCATTCAGGATAAGCAGTCTGCAAATACTGTTCTCCCTTTTCTACTTGGCCTGAAGTTTAGTAGCCACAGTGATTGCGGCAGCAGACCGAGTATCTGGAATAGTATGTTCCTCTTCAAGAAGCACGT
Organism: Iris pallida; assembly: GCA_029216955.1. Lineage (NCBI taxonomy): Eukaryota > Viridiplantae > Streptophyta > Magnoliopsida > Asparagales > Iridaceae > Iris > Iris pallida. The sequence continues at coordinate 21,079,995 of JANAVB010041219.1, forward strand.
GATCAACGTCTTGGATTGAAGAGTGAGATAAATCTTCCTCTTCTAGACTTGATAATGCTCTCCATCAAACTTTCTAACTTACAGAAGTCATATTGAGGAGTGAAGCATTAAAGTTTTCCATCGTAGAATATAGCTTTGAGATTGTTAGTACCGGGGCACAATTTTTTCGTTAGAAAACTGAGAAAATGAAACAATTGTAAGAACAATGTTCTAACGCAACACTTCTAGGAAGGTTGCGCAAGTATAACGAAGATCTAAGAAGATCTCGTTACAGCAACATATGATATTACGAGAATCTAAGAAGATTTCGTAATCCAAAGCAGCGAAGAAGATGACTGGCGATAGATGGAAAAACTTCTTTTGGGGTGAATAATCACCGTTGCTCAAAGCTATATTCGCCCCACACGAATAGCTTCCAGGAACCAGCAAGTTCGTCGGAGAACTTTGGAACACTTCTGCTCTTCTGACTCCTCGGATCGTACACGGACTCCCGTGTAAAGCAACGCTGGTGCAAAGCTTCTCTTCTGTCTCACAGCCTCTGTTTACTTGTGTTAAGAAACAACTTGTAAACTTTTATAACTTTTGTGTGTTCTGTGTTTTTGCCTGTGAGAGAGAAGAGACCTTTTATAGGCCCGAGTTGCAACTGTCCGGTTAGCACAACATTCGGACGTGGTAATAACCACTCTGAACGTACAGTAACCGCTCAGATCATGCACAGGCACGATCTGAAGCAAGTTGCGCACCTCGCGCTACCTGGGCCGCACAACGAGCGCAACTTAAGCGCACTATGCGCTTTGCGACGATGCTGACGTGCTAAGTCCAAAGTGTGCCAACAAAATGCCACATTACGCCTCATGAGCCCGAGTCCTAGTCGCTAAGCCCCTACGGGGCTTAGCTCCTATGGAAATAAATTTCCCAAGAGCAAAAAGCATGAATGCTTACAATTGTTTATTTAGCCTTTTTTCCATTAGAAAAATAATCCCACATGGCACACCCATTTGCACCTCCACACCACATGTGTATCTCTAAAATAGCATAGCTAATATATAGAGATACAACTCCTTTGGTCTAGCCGATGTGGGACTAAAATTCCCTTTGAAAAAGAATGAATATAGGAATTCTGAGACCCAATCTACATCTCTGTTGGCTGAGATGAGACTATCATGTAGCTCTAATTGTAGCTTCAGTTGAGTCTTACAATTCTACAAAATAAACTTATACATTCTGAATAAAATATAGAAATTGGGATGAGCCTTGCTATTGATTCTCTAATGCACAACGCACAACGCGAAGAGAGAATTACTAATACTGATCAACCGTCTATTTTAAATGGACCGCCAAGAAAAATAAACCATTTATTTATTTAAAGACATTATTTCATGGGTTAATTATACTTATTCCACTATGTTTTGTGAGTATTACGAGGACTATTCATATTTCAAAAATAATTACACTGTCTGTTCCTCTTCTTTATAAATTTTATTAATCGTAGGAGTGGTCATTGTTATTAGTTTTTATAGAAAATAAAAACTATAGGAGGATCTGTGTAATTAGTTTCAATGCAGGAGTGGTCCGTGTTATTAATTTCTATAGAAAATAGAAACTATAGGGGGTACATGTAACTAGTTTTAAAGCAAAAATGGTCCCTGTAATAAATGTAAAACATAGGAATAGCTAATACAATTAGTCTTTATCTCAACTGTATAATTTGTTAATTACAAATTTCATATAACATTATTTTTCTAATTAATTCGACAGTATATAAACTCTTTCAAGTAAGTGGATAGATAATATTAAATCCTTTTAAGATTGGCGGTTGATATTAAAATCATTTAAATGTTTTAGGGAAAAAAATATTCCCATTAGTTTCAATTTCAATAAAAGCATCTTTCCATTATTCAATAGCAGGGTAAATTGCAAAAAACCCCTCGTTAGATTCCCGTTTTTTGCACTAAAAGACTCCATGCTCTTAAAATTTCCAAAAGTATAAAATATGCTCATTTTGCCCCAAATGACAATTTATCCCTCCCTCCCTCCTCCTTCGACTGTTTGGGTTGTGTTCGCCGGGAGGAGGAGGAGGGGGGTGCGCTCGCCGGCGAGGGAGGCGGAGGGGGGGGGTCGGGCGGGGGGGGGGGTGTCGGAGCCGGCGAGGGAGCAGGGGGGTCGGGGCCGACGAAGGAGGAGGAGGGGTCTGGGCCGGCGAGGGAGGAGGGGGGGTGGGTCGGGGGGGCGCTCGCCGGCGAGGAGGGTGGGGCTGGGGGCTCGCCGACGAGGGGCGGGATCGGGGGGGGGGGGGCTGGGGGATCGCTGGCGGGGGGGGTCGGGGGGGCTGGGGGATCGCAGGCGCCGGCGCTGCCGGGTGGGAGGGGAGGGGTTAGAGGGGGACATGGATATTTTAGGTATAAAATTTTTAAAATTTGGCTGGAGGGGCCTAATCGAGCGGATTTGTAATCTAAGGAGGGATAAACTGCTAAAAAAATTTAAAAGGTCTTTCTACGCAAAAAGGCGATATTTAACGAGGAGTTTTTTGCAATTTACCTTCAATAGCATAAACTTTTTTTTAGTTAGTTTTTAAACAAATTTTTTTTTGGTTTCTTTGTTTTTTAATCGGCTTTTAACAGTCAATCATAAGTCCGTCTATTATGAAGACCCAAATAAAAATATCTTATTTGAATCCGTAGACTAAATATCTTAATAAAATTATATAATATATTAAAATTTTGGGTATATGTTGCTATGATTTTTTTTTAAAAAATTTAAATCTAACCCTACAATATACATGTTAAAACTTCATTTCATTCATTTTTTTTATTTTGGGTATATCAAGATTTTTTTTGAAAATGTTAGTGGTTTTTTTTGGTATATCATGTTTTATTTTATAATCTAAACCCATTTATGGGATAAAGTGCAAAAAACTCATCCATGTAATAAGCTGGCATTCCTGTTGTGTTCAGGGTATTTTGCGTATATTATAATTTATTTTTTCTAAAGCATCCTCTGACTTTCACTTCCAACTAATAATAGACGGAAGAGACTATTTTGATCAAGTTATCTGTTGCGGAATGGTTTAATTGATACAAATGCCTACGGGTCTTATTTTGCTAACAATACAAATTTAAGATTTTTTTTTTTTTTTTATGCACTTTATCCGTATAAAAATTATAGTTTTTAAATATAATTAGTTATGATCTCAACTTTAGATCCGATATATTGACCAATAGAATTAGTTCAACCAAACGATTCTAAGAAATTGAATCTATTATTTTCGTTCAATTTCGCTTTGAATAATATATATATATATATATATATATCTATATATATATATATATATATATATATTGAATCTATGATAATTTTGATCCGTTTGAAACATAAAGTCCAATTTTCCCTCCTCAATTTAACAAAAGAATTATTCAACCAAAGACCTACTAAAAAATGAACATCAATAAAAAATAAATACATGAGTATAACATGGACTATCCATATTTCGAATATAATTAAATTGACCCCCCTCTAATTTATAATTTTAATAAAAGATAGGACTGGTTAGTATTACAAGTTTTTATAATATAAACTATATGGGTAATTAGTTTCATATATGAATAGTTTATGTAATAAGTGTAAACTATAGAAATTGTTCGTTGTTGTCAAAATCGAATGGATCAACAGTTGGACCGGATCTGACCAAATTTTGTCAATAAATGGGTGAACCGATTTTTTTAAGAACCGCCTTTTTTTTATTTTTTTTCAAAAACGAGATTTAACCGGTGAACCGGTTGAATACATGCACGATTGAACCGATCTGCTTTCTTTTAACTCAAAGAAATTTTTCACGAGAAATATCAAACATTTGGTTTCTGGTTTGGATTTGGAAGACTTTATAGTTGCAAAATCAAATTAAACCAACGATAGACAAAACCAAATCAAATTAAACCAAAAAATAAATGTTGATATTTTACGTATTTTAACCAAACCAAATCAAACTAAACCCATTTGAACTTCGGCTAGACTTAATTTGGTTTAATCATCGGCCCTACCCTTAAAACATTATAATAGTTAATACAAATTGCGTTAAAATAAACTCTACTTCTTCCCCTGGGTGACACCCAAATTAAAAATTATTTTGCGATTTCTTTTAAATATAGAGATGCAAATGATTCTTGGGCCAACCCCCAATTCCCAGACTATACAGCAACCGGGAAAAGCCAGTCAACCTCGGTCAAGGTCACCGGGGACCGGATATCACCCCTCGATGCTTTCTTCCGGTCCTATCGAGGCCCCAGTCCAGTCAAACGCTTTGCTGGCACTTTAACAAAATGGGACCAATTGCTATTTGCACTCGAATTACGAACACTCAGATAGTAACCCTTCTTATGAACTGTTAAGTTTGACCGTGGACTAGAGGTGGGGGCGTTGAGTTGGGTGCAATTAGATTTTGAGGGGATTTTATTAACGCATCGGTGACGTTAATCAATTATAGCTAAGCTGCTAAAGTGCACTTTGGTTTCCGTTTCAATTAAAACCCAATTCCCGAACTGCACTGTGCCTTTCTTTCTACTTCTCGGCCATGACCATCTGCCCCTCTTTTTTTTATTTTTTTATTGTACAACTCAATGTTTCATTATTTAAGATTTTTGTAAATAAAAAAACATTTTGTAACTTGATGTTGGACCTAACCTTAAAATTGGTTAAACTAAAAAGTAGTATGTGTAGATATTTAGTAAGGTGGTCAATCTTGTTTCTTTTACTTCTCTACGCACACGAACTCAATGAAATCATCATTTTATCCTTGTCGATTTTTAATAAATGTTGATTGCATGCTTCAGGTTTTACTAATACATTATTAAAACTTACTAAATTAAAATTAATATTTGTTTATTATCTGTTTAGTATAATATAAATTTATTTGTACGAAAAAAATTGTAAAAATATGACCTTGGAGAAAAAAATTTATACATGCATAGAGGGAGGAGTAAAAGAATGGAAGAATGAATATCCCTGCATTAAATTTGACATTAATTTGTACATACATAGAGGGAGGAGTGCATAATAATATTCTTGGAGAATGTTACAAAATTGAATAAGAGTGATGGATGACGTCATATATATATATATATATATAATTTTTTTGAAGCAATGGATAATTATGACAAATTCGCCTCCACCAATGTTATAAAAATCGGACCGGACCGGCCGATTCACCCGTGAACTGGTCAATTTTTCGGTCCGGTCAGTATTGATGCGGTTTTGTTTAAAAGTTAGTATTTTGTAAAAATTAATGGCCATAAGGGATTAATTTGGACCACTTAAGTTAACCCAGTAGTTGAACCACTGGTTGAACCAACTGGCTGAACCAATTTGATTCGACCCAGTGCCTTGGCCGGAATAACCACCGGTCCGATTTTTAAAACATTGACCTCCACTAGGGCTCGAACTCCGACAACTTAGATCACATGCATCTCTCTTAACCACTAGGATAGAGGTCATTTGTATTATATATAATGCCAATGACCTCTAGCTTAGTGGTATTAAAACCTATTATCACTGCCAACCTGTTTCATTTTCCCCAATAAATATATTAGTCTATATTATATTTCTAAACTTTTTTCCTCCCTGTTGTATTTCTTACAAAAAATATTCATACGAACAGTTTTTATGTTAGTTTTATGGTGCTTTTCACTAGAAAAGTATCGAGAGAATACTTTTATAAATAATAACGGATCATAAAAGTTAAATGCATATCTAATGTATTATATTTCTCGGGGTAAATTTTAGTGTTGTGTGTGTGTGGGTTAACTTTTTTTTTCTTCCAAATAATATATGACAATGATAGATGCATACTTTTCTCATAGACAAAAAAGTATACCAATATAAAAATCTAAAAGAGGCTACTATACAAAATTAATAAAAGTAATTACACCAGACACCATGGTTAATGAGTATTGAATCTACGATCTCTAGTTCATAATATAACAAATTTACCAACAAATAGGGATGACAATTTCCTCTAGATCTGACGGGGACTATTTTTTTTTTTTTTGACGAAGTTGGAGATTTAGAAACGGAAATGGAAACGGAGTTGGAGATTTAGAAACAGAGATGTGGACAGAAATGAGAATTAAAAAAAAAAAAATTCTCCGGTCGAATTCGGGGTCGGTATGGATATAGTACTCCCAGTTCCCGTAAAATTTCGATCCCAATTACTTGTACTCATATGTGCAACCTATTTATATGAGTTCATGATATATATATATATATATATATATATATATATATATATATATATATATATATATATATATATATATATTAAAACCATGTTATTGACATGTCTCGTAATTTTTTTTTTTTTTTTGGAATGGACGATTTATTTTTAAGTTTATATTGTACATGAAAAATTATTAACGGGACAGAAGACGAGAACGAAAAAATTTGGCTTCGAAAGTGTTAACGTGGTGGGAACGGAAGTGTATTGTTACACGCGAACGGAAATAAAAATAAAAAAATTAAATCCGACAAAAAATGGAGACGAAAGTAAAATTTTGAACACTTTTCGATGATGGAGATAGATGACATGATCACAGTTCCCGACCCTCAATGTTGCCATTCCTACCAACAACTTCTACCAAGAGATATTCCTAATTATTGTAGACAATATATCCTAAACTCAATATGTTTAAAAAGTTGTCTATGTGCCTTTAGTACATAATAATGGAATTTTTTATATATTTAATTATAACAACCAAGTATCAACAAACCAACAACTTTTCAAATAATTAGAAAAGACAAAAGAAAGAAAAAAAGAAAAAGAAAACACAACAAATTAAGATGGGAGCAGGACATTCTAGTCATTCCGCCACACCCCGGTAACAGCCCACGTATATCACCGGGTGGATGACTGTGACCTGTGTCAGTCCCCTGCACGTGGGGTCGCCCCTCCCCCTACATCCGCTCAACTTTCTCTCTCCTCTCCATGACCCATTGATTACTCCCTCCCTCTCCCTCTCCCTCTCCCTCTCTCTCTAGATCTCACTCCACCCCCCATCAAAACCAAATCTTCAAATTTTCCACCGGCAAAAATGCCCCGCTACGAGCAGCGGGACTCCGGCCACGTCATCGACGTCGAGACCGCCGTCAAGGACGGCATCCTCGGCGGCGCCTCCGCCCCCTGCTGCGCCCCCGTCGCCTCCGCCGCCGACAAGAAGCTCGACCTCAAGAAAATGATCGACGAGCTCGACTCCGCCGCGAACTCCGGCGACGCCGAGGTCCCGGCGGTGTTCATCTGCCCCATCTCCCTCTCGCCGATGACGGACCCCGTCACCCTCTGCACGGGCCAGACCTACGACCGGCCCAACATCCTCCGGTGGCTCTCCTTCGGCAACCCCACCTGCCCCACCACCATGCAGGAGCTCTGGGACCGCTCCCTCACCCCGAACCGCACCCTCCTCCACCTCATCCACGCCTGGTTCTCCAGCCGCTACCTCCTCCACAAGAAGCGCGCCGACGACGTCATCGGCCGCGCCGCCGACCTCACCTCCTCCCTCAAGAGATCCAAGGGCCAGTCCCGTGTCCAGCTCCTCAAGGACCTCCGCGCCCTCGTCGCCTCCCACCCCTCCACGAGAAAATCCCTCTCCTCCGCCGCCAGCGTGGCGCTGATCTCCTCCCTCCTCGGCCCCTTCACCTCCCACGCCGTCGGATCCGAGGCCATCTCCATCCTCGTCCACCTCTCCCTCGACGCCGACTCCCGCGCCGGCCTCTCCCAGCCCGCCAAGATCTCGCTCGTCATCGACCTGCTCAACGAGGGCACCATCGACACCAAGGTCAACTGCGTCCGCTTCCTCGAGATGCTCATGGAAGGGAAGGACTTCCGCCCCGAGCTCGTCTCCAGCCTCAGCCTCCTCGTCGGGATCCTGAGGCTCGTCAAGGACAAGCGCCACCCGAACGGCGTCTCCGCGGGGCTCTGCCTCCTGAAGACCATCTCCGGCTATTCCCAGCTTAGACCTCTGGTCGTGAGCATCGGCACCGTTCCGCAGGTCGTGGATTTGCTGCCCGAGCTGAGCACGGAGTGCTTGCAGCCCGCATTGCAGATCCTGGACGATCTGTCGGGCGTCCCGGAAGGGCAGCTGGCTCTGAAGGAGTGCGAGCGGACGATTCCGAATGTCGTCAGGCTCCTGATGAGGGTTTCCGAGGGTTGCACCCAATGTGCATTGTCGATTCTTTGGGCGGTCTGTAGGCTCGACCCGGGCGAGTGCGGCCGGGTCGCCGTGGAAGCCGGATTGGCGGCGAAGCTGCTGCTGGTTATCCAGAGCGGGTGCGACCAGTCGCTCAAGCAGCGGTCGGCCGAGCTGTTGAAGCTCTGCAGTCTGAACTACACGCCGAACAACTTCATTTCCAAGTGTAAGCTCACTAGGACGATACAATGAAGAAAAAAGAAAAATAATTGGATTGGATGGATTTGCGGGGTTTACCGAGATTGAGCTGGCCGGAGTTTGGCCATTCGACGACGAAGTGTCCGTTCCTCTTGTTTATAATGCTTTGTCAAAAGGCAAAGGAGGGATTGGTGGGGATGTTTCGCGAGCAAGACCCGCCGGAGTTGGGGGCTTGTTTCGTTGCTCCGTGACCGGCGAGTTCTTTTCCGCCTCAATAAGCTGGTGAGAGTATGGAATTGTGCCATTTTTTTTTAATCCTTTGCTGAAAATTTTGTTCATGTAAATCCTTTTTCTTATTTCTACGTAATTTGATAAATGAGAGAATTTGATAGTGAGTTCTATTGTGACCCCTCTTCATTCTTGCATTCTACCTCTTATGAGCCATTGATATTGTCGGATAATTTGGTTCGTCTTCGGTGGTTCGGAAATGCACTATGGTTTACCATTTCTAACCATTTTTGTTGATCAAAACTCTATTACACATTGCAATTAATCGGTCTTGTTTGAATCTATTCATACTTGTACAACATAATGGTAATGTAGGTTACTTAAATTATGAACTCAAGTCTGCTTGTAGGCTTTCTATATGACAATTTGGTAACCTGTGGTTAGCAACTACTTATGAAATCGCCAAAGTTTTATATTCCGGTTTATTTATCCTTTGCTGGGTTTGTTCCCAGAGCTCCTCCTAATTTCATCTGAACGAAGAGAATTTGGTTTAAAGTGCAAAATGCAGGAGATGCTATATGGACTTTTGAAATAGGAGATATCATAGGAGTAGTAATGCACCTATTGTTTTTGTTTCGAGAAGAAGAATGTGGTTAGAGGAGCAATATTGGAGGTATTGTATGCAAAAATAGTAAAAAGAGAGTTTCTTGAGGTGTTATCTACAATTATCTTGCTCACTGTATACTATACTAGGACAAGGACAGATATGGAAAGGTTACTTCTATAGGTTTTGTAGAGTGTAGTTATGAAGTTATGAACTTATAAAGAATAGATGAAAATAGGTCACAAGGATGCCTAATTGGATTGGACTATCTCCTAAATAATAATACTTGGGATATCTAGGTGTTCTAATTTCTCAGTACTCATCAAACTCAAATAATCTATGTTGGGCCGACTCAGTTTATGATATTAATATATCAGATACATTTTTGTCTATCATTCTTTTCAAGTCTTATAATTTCTTTATGATTTCTATCAGTTGCTTTATCTTGAATGAACGTGTTTTTTTTTTTGTTTTTGTTTTTTGGATTACAACTCAGACACACCTACACATCCTTACGGTTGGGGGGCTCGAACCCTGTCGGCCCCGCATGGCGTCCATGTTGCTTTTCACTTGAGCTGCACGCGCTGGACATCTGGAATGATTGGTGGATCTACAAATTCAGTCTATTATATTAGTATCTTCTTACATATTATTATTTTGGTTGATTCAACTCTTGACAATCTATCCTCCTCCTTTGGTTATTGTCATTTCTGGTGAAGAAGATGGTACTGATATGAACTGGCATTCCAAATCGAAGCAAGGAAAAAACAGAGAAAATTTAAAAAGAATTCAAAGGATTGGTGAAATCGCAAAAGTAAAGATAGGTCATGAATGAGGAGAAAATAACTTGGATGATTTGGATTATAGTCTTATAGATAGGGTTTTTCTATGATTTGCCAGCAGCTCAAATTGAAGCCTCTGAAATCAGAAGAAACTATGAAAGTGAAGAAAATTCAAATGTGCTTCGATACATTTGGAGGAGATGCAGACTAGCTTTGATACATGTGGAGGGAGGATTTCAAGGCTAGAAATGTGCCTTCAGATAGTGCTAGTCAGTTCTGTCTTGAGATCTACATGCTGCTAAAATTCTGGTTCAAGGTGTTGAGTACTTTGCAAAGTTGCTTGGAGTTTAATAATTCTACATTTACAGCTTTATGTCAAGGACTTCGTGTTTTGTCTTTATCTCGATCTGTGGAGTAAGATCTTCCTCCTCAACGATGTGTGCAAATGTTTTATAAATGCTTAGCTAGATTGTTAAAGTGAGAATAAGAAAATGCAGAACAAAAGAAAGAGAGATTGAGAGATTGGATAGTTTGAAAATGTCTACTCTGTTAAAGAAGAATACAACTTTTTGATGGCGAGGAACAAATAAGGCTTCTCCTCTCATATAGCCTAGAGGACGTTATATGGATGGTTACGATTGTGCCATGTGTCATAAATCGAATGGCTAGAATATTCTAGAAACTAGATATTTACAGTACAAATAAAGAAGGTATTCACACAAGCATGAAAAAAATATCTAGACCTTTATAAATGCCAGGAATCTTCATGTAGTTTATAGATGCAATGAATATTCCAAATTTTTTTTTAAGAAATATTCAGAAGGAATATCAAGGAAACTTTCCAAAGATTTGATATAATTCTAGATTATACAAGAGACTTCCTCAAATAACCTCCTCCATTGATTGGCTATGCAAAAATGTCATGGTATAGTGAAAAATCTTTTGAGGAACATTCTTCTACTTGTTTTGTCGACGCCCTTGTTGACCGCTGCATCAAGTCTCTAAACGACTTCAACTCCCTTGTCACTTGACGTAGTTATGGTTGTCGCGTGCCAAATATTCTTTTTCTTTTCCTTGCGGCCCTCCCCAAACTTGTCTATCTTCTTTTCAAGATTGAAAACAAAGTAGTTCACCTCACCACTTAACCGCATGGTCAGTACCCTCCTTGGCATGAAAGAGTCTTCGACAAGCTATTAGGTCACTGATCCACCTTGCCTCGTTGGTACACATAGTCCTTAATACCTATGTGAATGCAGTCATGTTATAGCTCCGTTGACCTGAATGACCACCCAACTTTGTATTACCATGATCCTTGGGCGACTTCTTTTACGTACTCCACTTTCTCAAAAATGTATAATCACCTTGGCATAGTGAGGCTCCTTAAGCGAGCTTCACCATCATTTGAGCTGCATGTTCCTCGATCATGCCCTTCTTGGCACGAGTTAACCCTTTTGCTTAATCTTTGTGCCACAGGTCTTTTGACTATGTCCTCCTCGACACAATCAAGGTTATCCTTCTTTGACATTCCCAATGTTGTAAAAATCGCTAGGCGGACTCGGTGCGGCGGAGGTCCGCCTAGTGCCTAGCCCGCCTAGGCGCCGCCTAGAATTCTTTTTCGTTTTTTTGTTTTTTTTGAAATTTTGAAATTTGAAATTTCAATGTTCTAAAATCCAAATACTATCTTAAAACCCAAACAAATATCCAAAATACAACTAAGAATAAACAAAAAAAAAAAAAAATCAAAAAATCCACCGCCTAGGGGCGTCTAGGGCCCGCCTAGCCGCCTAGCCCACCGCCTAGGGGGTTTTCGGTGCGGTGGGCGGGCGCCTAGGCGGACGCCTAGGCCGATTTTTAGAACACTGGACATTCCTCTCACTTGAGATCCTCAAATCCTTCCTCCTCGACACGATCGAGACCGACCCTCTACACTTTAAATTCCTCGACCACGTCTTGCTCGACGGTGTCCTAGACTATCCATCCTCTTCAATTCTTGCACCGCATGATCCTTGACTACGTCCTCCTTGACACAGTAAATGCTATCCCCCTTCCGCATACATATATTCTCACCTCTGCATCTTCCAGCGACATGCTTTCCTTTGCCTGATCTTAACTCGATAGCACGATCCATCTCCCTCCGTAGAATTGTCTCATTCGAAACTCCTTTGCAATACCCTCGGTGTCGCTGGGAAGATATTCTTCCACGAAGTCCTCGATCTCGAGCACCACCAAGTAGACTGTCTACCTTTTGCTACCTTCCTCTAGTTGAATGGTTGAGATAACTTTCTTCCATTGAAGACTCACCTCGTACATTCACTATGCACGACGAGCATTCCTTCATAATTCTAACAGCTCCAAAGTATCGTATTGAAACCGCCTTCGTCGCGATTAAAAAATTCATGCTAAGTATCATCTTGAAATAGTCTAACAATGTAGAAGAAATTGACAATTGCAAACCAATATTCCACCTCGACGCGAATTCCTTTGACTACCCCGTAAACGAACACACTTCTGAATTGACCACCTTTATCTTACTTGAATCATTCTTCAATGCTAGACCCAAGTGATAGACCTCATTGTCATGTCTAAGATGAAGTTATGAGTGACATACGTATCGACCAACGCTCGTGTGCTCATGTCATTAACCCTTACATCAACGTTCATCAGCTCTCTGCTCTGAGTCTTCGATATACTTTGACCTTAACGACGTTGAGTATGCGCAACACTCTCATGTGTACTTCATACTCTTCTTTCTCATCCACCTCCTCGCTTCGAACGACATTCACCTGCTTTCTCTTGTTCTTGCAATTTCGAACATAGTAATTCTCTCCACAAATGTAGCACGACTATATGTTTGGGTTTAGCCTTCTCTTATTTTTCATCTCCGGGGAACCCTCCTTAGAAGTGCTATCCTTCTCTCCCCGATTATTCTCCTTGGTGGTCTTCTATTTAGCCTTAGCTTTGTTGTCATTCCACCTGTACTCATCAGCCTCTCGGCTGCTGCCACAACGAGGCTCAAGTCTTGCATCATTTGTACCTGCAATTCTTGAGCTGTCCATAGTTGAAATCAATAGAGAAAGAAGAACAATGTTCCTCCTCGTTTATGCTAGATATCGTGAGCATCAAACGTATGAACTATGTGATGTACACTCTTTGACCAATCTAGTGTGCTTGAGTTGCCGCAAGCTCTATCTCGTCGTGGACTCTATATTCTATGAGAAGAATTGAGACTTGATCTCATTCTTTAGATCCTCTCAAGTCTCGATTGAGAGGACGTCCTTCTCCATCATAGTGCACCGCGACCACAACGTGTTATCTTCCATGGAGTATAGTGATGATGTGTTCACCCTCTGGAACTCGTCTTCGATATACAATGTCTTGAAGTATCGTTCCACGATTTACAATAACTTCTCAACATCTTTGGCATCACACGCACTAGTGAAGGGTTTCAACTTGGGGATCTTCCTTCTCGGTGTTTCTTTACTCGAAGGCCCACCATTCACAATGGCATTTCTCCAAATGACGACTTTGGTCTTGAGTTCTCCACAACTTTTGGCCAAGGTTTCCAGCTTCTCGTAGCCTTTGACCTCCTCGTCCAAGTCCTTAATCTCTGCACGTTGTTCCTTAAGCTCCTGCTCAGTATGAATGAGATCTCTTGCATATGCTACCAAAATATTGTCATAGACGAAACGACGTTATGAACCAGCTCTTCGTAGAACTCCTCTAGTTTTGTGTTACTTTGCTCCATAAAGTTAATGTGCATCCCTATGTCCATCGAACCCCCATCTAAGATCTTGGTGCTTTCCACAAGATCAGGAATGGTATGCTCAACCGTACATAGGATCCTTGCTCTTGTCTCCCTTGTTGGCCTTGGTGTTCCTATCATGAGGTGATACGAGCCTCTGTTGAACGTTTTTGGATGTCTACATGGCACCAGTCGAATTTGGCTCTAATACCAACTATCACGGACTTGATATTTTGCCTACACCTCGATCTGTGCGGCGGATGAACTTACTCCTCGAAGACTTGTGCAAGCCTTTCCCAAACACTTTGACTAATACGTGAATGAGAAAATGTGGAGCAAAAAAGAGATGAATAGTTAAAAACTTTCACAGTACTAGAGAAGAATACGATGGTAAACAAATGAGGCATCCCCCTTATATAGACTCGAGGGCTTTACATGGATGACTACGATTATGCCCTGTGTCATAAATTTAATGGCTAGAACATTCTAGAAAATATATATTAGGGATAATTAGAGTTTAGAATCTATATTTTATACCAGTTTAGAGTATAAGTTCTTACATGTCCAATTGGAGAGTTTAGACCCTGGAATTTTATTTCTTGCTTTATTTTTTTTTCCATTATACCCTCCTTAATCTATATATGAAAATGTCATAATAAAAAAATGAAAGAATGGTATAACAGGAAAAAGAAACAAAAAGAAGAAGAAAATTCAGGGTCTAAACTCTCTCCAATTGGACATCTTACTATGTTGGGGCTTAAACTCTAAATTGATATAAAACTTGAGTCTAAAGACTAATTAGTCCTATATATTAACAATGCAAATAAAGATGATATTTATAACCATGAAAAATAGTTAATTATCTATAAATGATAGTAATCCTTGTGAAGCTTCCAGATGTTAGGAATATTTCAAAAAGTTTTCCAGGAATATTTAAGAAAGTCCAAAGAATTTTCCCAAAGACTCCATACAATTGTTGAGCATTCCGGAAGCTTTCCTCAAATAACCTCCTTACCTTGAAAGATTGTGCAAGGCTATCTCGATAGAACTACAGAACATGTGCACGACTTGTCAAAATAATTGGGTCCGAGTGGGAGTCCTAACTGTTGAGCATTTAGAGTCAAAGGATTGGCTTTTCTTCCCTGAATAAACGAAGAGCCCATGTGACAAGTTATAAGTAGGTTACTTTATCAGTCTCGTTACTTAGTTTTGGACTCCTACAACTTATAGCTGTTATTTTGTGGAATGCATAGTTTCATATTCTACCTAAGAACTTTTTCTTCGGTTCGTTACTTTATTCTCATTTGGCAAGCACTACATGATTTGGTACTGATTTTTCATCGACACAAAAGTGGTAAGCTCAAACGATTCTGATATGTTCGACGGATAACCACTTCTAGCTTCATGGTGACTGAGAAACTTCTTCCATGCCAGTTATTCATGTTTGAAGCTGGAGATCCTTGCTATCAATAGCAGGTATGATTTTTTATATAGAACACATCAAGAAAAATTCTTCTTCTGATCATTCATGGTGGATGAGAAAGAGCTGTCTGCACTATAGTTTTATAAAGTGGAAGTCTCTCTACTGCAGAGGAATATATATAAAGTGTGCTCGACTGGTGGGATGATATCGACACCACTGACTGGACAATGATGATACAATGACATTGTTAAACTACTCCGTTTGGTCATCCGTAATGTTAATTGTAATCGCAATGTAATCAAATAAAAAGAAATTATGAATTGATGCATTTCTAATCTCATCCGCACTGCACTGCACTGCAGCAGCATGTAACGCCCCAAATGTTGCACCCCGTCCGAGGCCCTGTTGCATAACCTTTTTGCGGACTAAGGTTATGCGGGAAGCTTCCAGAACATTCTAGAAGATGGCGGAAGGCTCTAGAAGACTGTGGATCTCTCCTGGAGGCCCAAGATCGTTCTAGGAGGCCCAAGAAGCTTCTGGAAGGCCCTTGAAGTTTTCTTTTATGTTGCTAGGGAATAAACCTGGAATATGCCATTCCAGTTATGGTAGATTGTAATAATCCTTGGAATATTCCTTCCAGGACTTTCCTTGTATTGCTCTATGAGCACTTATAAAAGGGGGAGGCTCTCATTTGTTCCTCACCACCTAAAAATTGTAAGCATTCTCCAAGTCAATAAAGAGATTCTTACTAGTCCCATCTTTGCTCCACTATTCTAGTTTTCTTAGCGATCTAGCTAAGTCGGGACGGGAAGGCTTGCACGAGTCTTTGAGGAGAAAGACAGTGCGCCGCACGGGACGAAATGCTAGCAAAAATACTAAGTCCGTGACAAGTGGTATCAGAGCAAAGGTTCGATCGCCATCATGTCTTCGACCGAAGCCATCATCAACGACGAGCCCGCACAATCCTCATCGCCTAAGGAGAAGGCGAAGACCTCGAAGAAGGGCAAGAGCAAGGAACCGTTGCTGGAACGGGCTCTTGGCGAGTTGGCGGACCGTGTTGAGATGCTGGAGAAAGGCGTGACGGGCGTCGAGTATCAAGTGGAGCAGAACCAAGCGGCTCAAGAGGAATTTGCCCAAGGTTTGGAGGCGGATGTCGCCACGGCTATGTCGGACTTCCGAGAGCATCTCCGCGAGATGCAGGCTGAGTTCGAGGAGGAACGAAAGGCCACGAAGGCGGAGATTGCTGAACTACGCAAAGAGCTACAAACCAAGGCGGAGGTCCTCGAGAGGGCCATTGCTGGTGGTCCGACTCCGAGGAGGGAGTCGACGCAGAGGGTGAAGTATCCAGAACCAAAATCCTTCAGTGGCGTACGGGACGCGAAGGAGGTGGACAACTTCATCTGGAACGTCGAGCGTTACCTGAAGGCGGTCCGCATCGAGGATGAGACCGACAAGGTAAACACAGCGTCCCTATATTTTTCTGATGATGCTACGCTGTGGTGGCGACGCAGGTGCATTGATATAGAAAAGGGACTCTGCAAGATCGAGACTTGGGAGGATCTCAAGAAGGAGATCAAGTCTCAGTTCTACCCGAAGAACGTGGAGTATGTCGCAAGACGGAGTTTGCGTCAACTCAAGCACACCGGGTCGATCAAGGAGTATGTGGCGGAGTTCACCCGCCTGATGCTCACCATTTCCAGTATGGGCGAAGAAGATCGCCTGTTCGCGTTCCTAGAGGGTCTACAACCATGGGCGGCACAAGAATTGCAGAGACAAGATGTGTCAGATCTGAACACGGCTGTTGCGGCAGCCGAGAAGCTGATGGAGTATCGACGGAGCGATGCCCCAAAGCCCAAGGAAAAGACCACCACCAAGTTCAATGGTAGGGGAGCGAAGAAGAACAACGGAAAGGGAGGCCCACCGCCGAAGGACAAGCCGCAAGCAAAGCCTTCGACGGAGCGGAAGATCGAGTGCTATGTGTGCGGTGGAAATCATCTCGCACGAGACTGTCCGAACAAGGGCAAGAGGGTGAACGCGGTCCAAGGCGAGGAGGCCGAGGACATGGAGCCTAAGAAGGGGGCTCACATGGGTGCCCTGCGCCTGCTGAATGCTTTGAAGAACAAGGCGGCAGTGTCCAAGACCCCGAATCGAGAGCTGATGTATGTGGACGTGAAGATCAACGGCCACAACACCAGGGCGATGGTCGACACGGGGGCTACCCACAACTTTATCTCGGACGCGGAGGTCCGACGCTTGGGTTTGGCGCTGGAAAAAGACTCAAGCACGATAAAGGCAGTCAACTCTGAGGCGCGTCCTGTGCAGGGGGTGGCCAAAGGAGTGAAGATCCAAGTGGGAGACTGGACGGGTGTCACCAATCTCACGGCAGCACCACTGGACGACTTCGACATGATCCTTGGGATGGACTTCCTCACTTCGGCAAATGCAGTCCCAATGCCGCATCTGGGAGTCGTCGGGATCATGGAGGAGAGCTCTCCGTGCATGGTGACAACTGCACGAGGCGAGCTTACGAAGGGGAAGGCTCTCTCCGCACTACAACTCAAGAAGGGGATGCGACACGGAAAGATGACTTACCTTGCTGTGCTCAAGTCGGAGGAGGCGCCCGTGCAGGGGGATCTTTCGCCTGAGATCGATGACGTTCTTGTGGAGTTCGGGG
This sequence comes from Iris pallida, assembly GCA_029216955.1. Taxonomy (NCBI): domain Eukaryota; kingdom Viridiplantae; phylum Streptophyta; class Magnoliopsida; order Asparagales; family Iridaceae; genus Iris; species Iris pallida. The sequence continues at coordinate 21,097,817 of JANAVB010041219.1, forward strand.
ACGTCATGCCGAAGGAGTTGCCAAAGAGGCTACCTCCACGGAGGGAGGTAGACCACGCCATCGAGTTGGAGCCGGGCACGAAGCCGCCCGCCATGGCTCCATATCGCATGGCCCCGCCCGAGCTGGACGAGTTGAAGAAGCAACTCAAGGAGCTGCTGGACGCGGGATTCATTAGACCGTCAAAGGCCCCGTATGGTGCACCGGTGCTGTTTCAGAAGAAGAAGGATGGAAGCCTTCGTTTGTGCATCGACTATCGTGCACTAAACAAGGTAACCGTCAAGAACAAATATCCCATCCCGTTGGTGGCGGACTTGTTCGACCAATTGGGAGGCGCGAGATACTTCTCCAAACTTGATCTGCGCTCGGGGTATTATCAAGTCCCGATTGCGGAGGGTGATGAGGCTAAGACGGCATGCGTGACGAGGTATGGCGCATATGAGTTTATGGTTATGCCTTTTGGTCTAACAAATGCTCCTGCGACTTTTTGTACTTTGATGAACAAGCTCTTTCATCCCTATCTGGATCGGTTCGTCGTGGTCTACCTCGACGACATCGTCGTGTACTCAAACACGATGGAGGAGCACATCGAGCATTTGAAGACTGTCTTCCGGGTGCTAAGGGAGAACGAACTCTTCGTCAAGCGGGAAAAGTGCTCATTCGCACAAGAAGAGGTGTCGTTCTTGGGGCACTGGATCGGGCGTGGCAAGATATGGATGGACGGCGCAAAGGTCCAGTCCATACGGGAGTGGGAGGCTCCCACCAAGCCGACGGAGCTGCGATCGTTCCTTGGCTTGGCGAACTACTACCGGCGGTTCATCCGAGGATATTCCGCCATCGCAGCGCCTCTGACCGATCTGCTGCGGAAGGATCGGGCGTGGAGCTGGACGCCCCGATGCGAGGAGGCATTCGAGGCACTGAAGCGGGCTGTGACGGAGGAGCCGGTCTTGTCTCTACCGGACTACTCCAAGGCGTTCGAAGTGCACACGGACGCGTCCGACTTCGCCATCGGTGGGGTGTTGGTGCAGGAAGGACACCCCATCGCGTTCGAGAGCCGCAAGCTGAATGACACTGAGCGGCGCTACACTGTGCAGGAGAAGGAGATGACCGCGGTCGTGCATAGCTTGAGGACATGGCGGCACTACCTCCTCGGCACCAAGTTCGTGGTCATGACGGACAATGTTGCCACGAGCTACTTCCAGTCCCAGAAGAAGCTATCTCCGAAGCAGGCGAGATGGCAAGATTTTTTAGCCGAGTTCGACATGGCGTTGCAGTACAAACCCGGCAAAGAAAATCAGGTGGCCGATGCGCTTAGCAGGAAGGCCGAGCTCGCATCTGTGTGCTTGCTCAAGGGGGACATTCTGGACCGTGTTCGAGTGGGAATCATGGAGGACCCACTAACACTGGCCCTAGTGAAGCTTGCCAAGGAGGGCAAGACGAGAAGGTTCTGGCTGAAAGACGGACTTCTCTACACCAAGGGCGACAGGGTGGTCGTGCCTAGGTGGAGTGGCTTGCGGAGACAGCTGCTCAAGGAGTGTCATGACACAAAGTGGGCTGGACACCCGGGGCAGAAGCGAACCTTGGCGCTACTGGAGGCCGCATACTACTGGCCTCGCATGCGCGAGGATGTGGAAGATTATGTCCGCACTTGTCTTGTGTGCCAACAAGACAAGGTGGATCATCAGAAGCCCGGGGGCCTGCTGGAGCCTCTTCCCGTGCCGAGTCGGCCGTGGGAGAGCATTTCGATGGACTTCATTTCCGCCCTGCCGAAAGTGGGGGCGCTTGGGTCCATTCTCGTGGTGGTGGACCGGTTCTCAAAGTACGCGACCTTCATTGCTGCTTCGACGGACTGCACAGCAGAGGAGGCCGCGCGACTGTTCATCAGCCATGTGGTGAAGTTCTGGGGCATCCCGGTCAACATTGTCAGCGACCGAGACCCCCGCTTCACGGGGAAGTTCTGGACGGAAGTGTTCAAAATCCTCGGGACGGACTTACACTTCTCGACCAGCTTCCACCCGCAGAGAGACGGGCAGACCGAGCGGGTCAACTCGCTACTCGAGGAGTACTTGCGGCACTTTGTGAGTGCCAACCAGAGGGATTGGGTGCATCACCTCGACGTCGCTCAGTTCTGCTACAATCTTCAACGGAGCGAGTCGTCGCACAGCAGTCCATTCGAGTTGGTGATGGGTCGCCAACCGCTTGCCCCGCACACGCTGAGTGCGGGGCACTCGAGTAGAAGCCCCGCGGCCAACCAGTTCACTTCAGATTTCAAGACAAAGGCGGACATTGCCAAGGCATTTCTGGAGAAGGCCGCGAGGAAGATGAAGAAGTGGGCCGACGCGAAGCGAAGGCCGGTTGAGTACAAGGAGGGGGACATGGTGCTGGTGAAGCTGCAACCACAACAGTTCAAGGTGTTCCGCAAGGTGCACAAAGGACTGATCCGGAAGTACGAAGGCCCCTTCCCCGTGCTCAAGAAGGTAGGCAAGGTGGCCTACAAGCTTGAACTCCCTGCCAAGCTGAAGATTCATCCAGTCTTCCATGCCAGTTGCTTGAAGCCGTACCATGAAGACTTGGAGGATCCCCAGCGCGGAGTTTCGAAGCGACCAACGGCGACCATGACGACTTCCTTCGACAAGGAGGTGGAAGCCGTGCTGGACAGGAGGACCATTCGGCGACGAGGCGTGTCCCCGTATGTGGAGTACCTCATCCGGTGGAAGGGCTTGCCTTACGGTGAGTCTAGCTGGGAACGTGCTGATACGCTGCATCAGTTCGAAGCCGAGATTCAGGCGTTTCTCAGCGAGCATGGTTGACGAGGGCGTCAACGCCTTAGGTGGGGGAGAATGTAACGCCCCAAATGTTGCACCCCGCCCGAGGCCCTGTTGCATAACCTTTTTGCGGACTAAGGTTATGCGGGAAGCTTCCAGAACATTCTAGAAGATGGCGGAAGGCTCTAGAAGACTGTGGATCTCTCCTGGAGGCCCAAGATCGTTCTAGGAGGCCCAAGAAGCTTCTGGAAGGCCCTTGAAGTTTCCTTTTATGTTGCTAGGGAATAAACCTGGAATATGCCATTCCAGTTATGGTAGATTGTAATAATCCTTGGAATATTCCTTCCAGGACTTTCCTTGTATTGCTCTATGAGCACTTATAAAAGGGGGAGGCTCTCATTTGTTCCTCACCACCTAAAAATTGTAAGCATTCTCCAAGTCAATAAAGAGATTCTTACTAGTCCCATCTTTGCTCCACTATTCTAGTTTTCTTAGCGATCTAGCTAAGTCGGGACGGGAAGGCTTGCACGAGTCTTTGAGGAGAAAGACAGTGCGCCGCACGGGACGAAGTGCTAGCAAAAACACTAAGTCCGTGACAAGCAGCCTTTGCATATGGCTTTTTTTTTTTTCCGGACAGCACCGATAGCTTTCGCTTGCTGCGAATGTGATGCATCTTCTCCATCTTTGCAGGCTGCAGCGAGTGATCTGGTATGGAGGGACCTGCTTTCATTCCGTCTCTTAGTTGCGCTGACAGCCAAAGGAGGAAAGGTATCAGGAATTTTTGGACAGGAAACACAATCGTTTTCTTACATTTTGGATGTTTTCATTTGGAGAAGCACTTCGGTGACCTCAAGATTGGAACAGGTTTGGAGTTTTCTGTGTTTTTTTTTTTGCTCTTTCAACACGGTGGCAATAAAATGTGATGTTCCATCTTTGTTTCTCTCTTTCCCTTTTGTTAGCCCAGGAAAGACAGAGAAATTATTCAGTGAACGGACTTATCGTGCACCTTGATTCTCCTCCATTTGATGGCATGGGGGTAAGTGCATGCAGTGTAGCCTGGAACAATCCTCCCCATCTCCACGCCATCAAGTGATGAAAAATATGTTGAAAATAATCTAAAAATTGAATGAATTGTTCAAATGGTTGTGTTTATTGGAAAATGAGTTTCCATTTTCCAATGGTTGTCTATTGGAAGAGGTGTGTCCCTTACAAACACTATGCCTATTTACATTCTGTGTCTTTTCGTCATTTATAGAAAAGAGTCATGTTGGTATTTGGACAACTCATTTACTGACTCGAGCATTCAGTACAAGAGAGAGACTACTTTCATTGTTTTGTCTAGTTCATGCGGTTTGAAGTGATACTACCGGAGGAAGAGTTCCGTTGTATCATGAGAGACAAAGTCGCCATTAAACTGTAAGCATCCGTGCGGGACGAATATTGTCTTAAGGATATTGAACCAAGTTCAAGCCTAAGGTATTGTTTGAGAAGAAAGGAAAATGGGGGGAACAAAAATTTTGAGAAAAAAATGGGAGGAAAATTAAAAGTAGTGGTGTTTGGAAAGAGGGAGAGGAATTGAGGGAGAGAAATGTGGAAGGAAAATTCATGTGGGTCTCACTCAAAAATTTTTCTCCCAACAGTGGGAGGAAAATGGAAAGAGATGAGAGGATTGTAAAATAAATTACCCAACTAACCTTCAATAAAGTAGTTATTAATTATGATTTGAAAAAATCAAGGACTAAATGGTAATTATATCTTTCTCAATAATAAATAAAATATTATTTTTAAAATTTTTCTTCCCCTACTTTTTGTTTATCCAAACAAGTGAAGGAAAAATTAATTTTACCTTCATTTTACTCTCCTCCATTTTCCTTTTCCTCAAATTTTCCTCTCCCTCCCCTCCTAGGTTCCCAAACACAGCGTAAGTCTCGGTAAGATCATTTAATTGCATTTTATTCTCGTTATCTAAAATACAAAGGTGATTTTTTTTTTTTTTTTTTACAGAATTAAGATGCACTGTGAGCCTGCTCGCTGAATAATTTCTCTAGTATGTGATCGATCATGATCAAGCAATCACATTACTAGAGCAGAACAAGAGTAAAAAGAGTAGCAAATTCATGGGTTCATGGCTTGATTGTGTCAATGGTGGTCAGTCAAGCCATTTAACTAACATTCACCCAGCTTTTTAACTGTTTGGAGGAATATGGTACATGTGAATTTTTTTTTTTTAACCATCAGGAAAGGATCCCTCTCCAGTCCCAGACCAAGCTAATAATAATGCCTGTGGGGGACCTCAACCAACTGTCGTCAAAAAAGATGTCAAGTTTTGCATATGGTGCAGAGTAGACACTTAAGCTTTTATTAGCTCAACTGTGGCTTTCCTATCTGGATCTTCAGATCATGAATACTCGTTGCAGAAGGCCTGCCTCAAGTAAATTTTCATTCAAATTTGAACTTTCTAGAATGGAAAATTTTCCTTATCAGAAAAAGAAAAAAAAATGGTTGACAATACACGAAAGCGATAAAACATTAACTTACGATTTTATGGTTTTTGGTGGATATTGAACTCGAGATCTTGTACTTGTAAGTTAATCAATTTAGCAAAGGTGATTATTTTGTTGCTGACATGGTAAAGAAACTAAAGTAAATATTAGAATATAGAAGGAGACCAAAAATACAAGGAGGAAGAATTGCTCGCGGATGGATCACGTTGGTCACATTTGGTTAGCAGGATAGAATAGAAAAGTTATTCATTTCATGCGTTTGGATGCCAAATGAAAGGAGCATGCAAAGAAAGTGATTTGCAAAGAAAAAAATAAATAAGAAGGAAGATAGTTCATCCATCCAACACAAGTATTCACTTTTCCGCAGGATTCACTTTTCTTCTAAATTTTATTGTTATTTCCAAACAATCTTTTCAAACGACAATTTTTTTTTAATGAAAATTGTAATTTTTCAAAAGAAATCGATTTCCTTTTATTTTATAAGGAGCATGCAAAGAAAGAGTTTTCCAAAGAAAAAATAAATAAGAAGGAAGATAGTTCATCCATCCAACACAAGTATTTGTTAGTTCCGGGGCTTGATCAAAGATGGTAGAACTAGATGTCGAGATCAGAGGTTCAAACAAACATTCTTCTTCTGATTATTCTCGAGATCCACGAGGAACACTATAATATAAATCTGATTACAAAAGCAACATTAATCAGAAAATAAATCTCACGTTCTTACTCGCAATCGCAGTTGCTGACGGACAGAACTGAGTTACAACTCAGAGAAAAGAGAAGAAAGAGGAAGAGGAAAGGTTCTTGATGGGTGATTAAGATCACCGTTGCTCAAAATAAGATTCGTCCCACCACGATCTACTTCCAGGAACCAGCAAGTTCACGAAGAACTTCTGGAATGCTCGTAAGTCAATATTTGAGACTTGAACGTGCTTCCTGGACTTTACAGACTCCCTTAACTCTCTTCTTGGTGCATCTTACAAAGGAGGCCAAGGGGCTCTATTTATAGAGTGGAGTGAGACTTCACCTTTTCTCCTATCCGATGTGGGACTAAAATACCAATACTCAAAAATAGAGTTTGATATTTTAGATCATCCCACAATCAACATAATAGTGTGCCAGTCCACGCCTATCCCCCGAACACTTCCGTGCATGCACGAGACAACCTGGAGTCCGTGTCCGAGTCCGAGTCTGCACAACAAAAATTAACTTGCATCCTTGTTGGAATTAATTCTTTTTCCTTCTAGAAAAATACTCCCACATGGCACACACTTGTGCCCCACCACACCTCATGTGCACACCTCAACACAAGCAATGCATTATATTGAGATACTCACCATTTGGTATAGTCGATGTGAGACTATCTTTCCTAGCCTAAAGGCAAAAATACCAACAATCCCCCACATATCTCAATATATGGGTTGAGCATTCCTCACAGTGACTGTCCATCATGCATTAGGAGAGATGTCGCTGACGACTTGAATCTTTCCGCATGGGTCAAATAACAGTACGATACAAGAATGGACAAAGCCTTGAATTCTGCACCATGACTGTAATTTTTTTCACTCACATAATGATTTCAGCTGTGCTTCCGGTTGCACATTAAAGGCTCTGTGCATGCCAGGTTTCGGTGCATGTATCTTGGATGTCTACAAGTTTACCCTCAAGAGACGGTCTGAATATCTTTTCATACATTTTAGGTGAGTTATTTTAAAGAGTCCTTTGGCATGAAGCATTGTGCTTCTTTGCGGTGCTACCCCGCTATGACATGGTCCAAAGTCGAGGCTACACCTCATCGTGGTGTCACGCCACTGTAGCATGAGGTCCCAGCCTCTTTGTAGTGCCAAACTACCCAGCATGAAGCCTTGCGCTTCCTTGCGATGTTACGCCGCTGTGACATGGCTCGCATAGCCGAGGCTTTACCCACTCTAGGTACCTCTTGGTGGTGTCACACCACTGTAACATGAGATCACTGGCCTTTTTGTAGTGCTGACTACTACTCTTCATTCTACAACATTAGGCTACCTGCCTATATGCGGTGCTATGCCGCTTTGACATGGCTCGTAAAGCCGAGGCATTACCCTTACCGAGGAACCTCTTGGTGGTGTCACCCCACTGTAGCATGGAGATCTTACGCTCCTTTGTAGTGTTGTGCTACCGTGCTTCCTGTAGAGCACACCAGACATTCGAAATACCTGAGAACTCATCAAGGCGTCTAAGCCATCCTCCCGCAGGACTTGTTCTTTTAAGAGAACAGATAGTAGACAACAATGGTTATGGGTCCGTAACCCCTCAGTATCTCAAAGGACTATCCACTGTTCCAGATATTCTCTCCGTCAGTGGTCCTTCTTTGAACCAAAAGTTAGATGCCTAGTAGATTTCTCTTTGAACTAATAGCATAAAACTTTATGGTAGAATTACAAAGACAGAACATCACATCGTCTTCAAGCCCATCATAATTGATGTGTCCTCGACCAGCTGGCGCTTGAGATCTTTGGTGAATGGATCGGCCAGATTTTCCCGACTTCGAACATCAATCACGGTAATGAATCCAGTCTTTATCAGATCATTCACCGTTCTGTGCCTCAATTGCACAGTCATATTCTTACCATTGAAGAGATCATTTGATGTCACCACTGCAGGTGCCTAGTTGTCACAGTATATCGGTACCACCGAAATCTGCGCACCAACCACTGGAAGACCATACATGAGCTCCCGAAGCTATTCTGCTTCTTCTGCTGCAGCAGCCAGTGCAAAGAACTCAGATTCTATTGAGGAATGAGAGAGCATTTTCTGGTTCTTCGTCTTCCACGATATAGCAGCTCCACCCATAGAGAAGATGTATCCTGCTGTGGACCTTTCGCTCTCTGCTCCTGAATACCAGTTTGCATCACTGAAGCCTTCCACTACTATCGGATATCCGTTATAGTGCAGTGCATACTTCTGAGTCCTCTTGAGATATCTCATAACTCTCTTTACGGCCTTCCGGTGCTCTACACCTGGGTTGCTCGTAAATCGACTCAGCATCCCCACGACGAAAGCTATGTCAGGCCTTGTGGTAGTAGTTGCATACATCAAACTCCCGATGACGCTTGAGTACTACAACTGCCTGACGCTTTCTCTAGGATTTGGCTTCAGCTTCTTGTCACACTTGTAAGGAGTATAGATCCCTGGAAGATCCTGATATCCATAGCATGTGATAATCTTCTCAATGTAATGAGACTGTAACAGCGCCACTCCAGTGTCTGTCCGGATGATCTTTATCCCTAGGATAACATCAGCTTCCCCTAAGTCCTTCATACTGAACTTAGATGAGAGGAACTTCTGTCACGCCCCGACCCGGAATCACCCGAATCATCGTCCTCGCAGGGGGTGTGATGCCACACGAGTGTTTCACTTAACAAAATGCCTTGAAATCGGATTTTGAAAATAAAACGAGAAGAAGTACAAGAAGTACAAATTTGATTCTGGGAAAGTATTGCTGTAGAAGTCTGATTCGTAAATGATCACTTTGTTCCTTGGAACATATAATGATGATGAAGATCACTGCTTGAAGTAGAACAACTAGAAGAACTAAGTCACCAGAAAGGTATCGACGCACTTGGGCACTGATGGCGAGGCCGAATGCTTTCCTGCTTTGCTTCACTCTGTTCTGAAAGAAAGGTTGAAGAAGAATGCTCTGGAGAATCAAAATCTCTAAGTTCTGATCTTTATATTCTCTCCTGTCTCTGTGTGTGTGTTATATGAGAAAATAAGTCTATTTATAGACTTGGGCTCTTGTGCGTAAAAACTCAGCAAAAGTTTCGTCTTTACGCTAACAACTGCCATCCACGATCGAAGCCATCCTCTGCATATGTCGACATGTGTCCCATCATTTCAGTAAGAATATGATGCATGTACACACGTTCTTCGGGAAGAATGGCATGAAAGCCACGTAGGCAGACCACGTTCCAAGCTGGTGAAGGAGAATAGGGCGTAAAAATAGCCTCAATGTACTCTGAGCGTAAAGCAGTAGATTAGGCGTAAAATAGCCTTGACATAGACTTTCCGCGTAAAGTGGTTGTCAAATAACCTTAAGCGTAAAAATAGCTCAAATAGACTTTACGCACACGTCAGCTGTTGAGCGTAAAAGCTCGTATAGTCTCCGTACGTAAAAGAAGCCGTAGTGTGGGCGTAAAGTAGCTCAATCCACATACTAAACGACAACATTGGTCTCTGTATAAAACAAATCCCTTTGTGATATATGCCATCATTAAGATCTCCATGTCAGAGTTTGCATTAAATGTGAGATTTGACAGCTTTGTCCAGCATAAGAGTGGCTAATCTGTCCTTGGCATAAAACCATGGGTGTAGACCCGAGCGTAAAATGATCAGCCTGCTTTAGGCGTAAAGTGATTAGCCTTGTCTTGGGCGTAAAGAGATTAACCGCTCTGCTTAGCGTAAAACAGATCACTTTGACTCTTTCTCTGAAGCACTTTTTACGCTCCTACAAGACCCCCTTCAAAGTTTTCAAATATCTTCAAAATTTGAAATACTTTGAACAGAAGCGTAAAAATTGAAATTTGATCAGTCAACGTAAAATTTGGGATACGCAACAGTCATCCGCGTAAAAGCGGGGATGTCCAACAGTCGGTACAATTTTTAATAGTGTCAGTCAACACTCAACCGTCACAATGAATTTTTTTCTCGAGACTTTCGAATGCCTTTTCGTTTTCCCGAGTTTACATTAATAATGAGCAGTTTCCAAAGAGGAATATGGAGAGTTGATTTAACCGTATAAATGAGGAAAAATTCTTCACTCTTGTCATTCATCTCCATAGTGACATGGCGCCAAAGAAGGAGATTAACAATGAAGAGGCTTCAGGCTCAAGGATTGACTTTGAGCGAGCACGCAACTTTGTAGAGTGCTTCGGATTAACTCCAGCAGTCTTCAGTCGCATCGATGGTGGTCCCCCGACTGCATATGAGGGCTCAGGAGATGCAGAAGCATTTTTAAATCTGATGCGTCGCTCCGGGATTCACAACATGCGTGAGTTAGGTGCCTCCCTTCGTCATTCCAATGAAGGAGAGGGAAAATGAAATTCCATGTATTGCGACTCTCTTATATGTAGGGGTCCACTCCCCCCCTTTTTATAAATAAAGTTTTGATGTTAATCTCATCTGTTGATGCATAGAGCTGTTCAACACTTCTTTTGACTGCTTCTATGGTTGTTCATTCCCAAGAAACAAATCGACACGTGGCGTCTGTCTTGTGGTTACGAGAGCCTTTAAATAGGATCTTCTCCCGAAATAGACTCATACTAATCAGTTTCTTCAGCCTTTTATAAATAGCCGAGAATGTTTCATATATTCTTATTCTCATTCCTCTGAAGATAACTTTTTTGCAATGTCGTTCTCCAACAAATGACAATGGCGATGCTTTCCAATGGCGTTCCTTTGTACGCCCAATCACCAGATGTAGCTTCATCCACTATTAGAGCCAAACCTTTTGACCTAAGTGGTAAGTCTGATTGTAAGCAATCATCTGCCTTTTGAATTTTCTGAAATAGTGGCATAAAAAGCCTTGCTGAAACACTGGCGTAAAAAGCCTTGCTGAAGCACTGGCGTAAAAGCCTTGCTGAAGCTCTGGCGTAAAAGCCTTGCTGAAGCACTGGCGTAAAAGCCTTGCTGAATCACTGGCGTAAAAGCCTTGTCATCTGTTTTTAGTTAGCGTTTAATACACATCTGAAAAACACTTCTCCTTCTTTGTTGTTTTCTGCAGAAGTTTGGCTGAACAGTTTTTTCAGGACCGGCATTGGTGACTTTGACGTTGTGAAGAGTGTTCTTCTGACATCAACATCAGGGAGCTCATGCGCTTTTGATGCGCAAATCAGACAACTCAGAACTCTTCGTGGGATAGAAGGGTCTTCCTCTGTTGGTAGGAAGAGCCTTTATACACGGAGAGTTGGATGGTGGAGTCAACTCTACCCCGAGACATCGGGTAGTAGAGTTCCTTTCACGGCAGAACTAGGAATCGTATCCCAATGCTGGATGCATTCCTATCTCCTCTGGAAGGCCGCCCCTAATCCACCAGTTGTATTGGCAGCAACACGTCTTCGGGCTGCCATACTCTGGAATTATCCTCTCGTCTGAGAGAGAAGACCAGAGTTTGATTCCTTCTGTTCTGATCGCCACAAAGGCTTGGACAGCAAGGAATTGACACCAATAACGAATTCGACGAAGAAGATCCAAAGAAGAAACAGATCTCCATTAGGCTATCGTTGTGTGTATAGAATGAAAATCCAAGAATGTAATAGATTTCCATTATAACTTGTAAGAAAGTCTAAGAAATATAAATAGACTTTTTTTTGATGATATGGGAATGGAAATGATGATTCTTCTATGATCAATGATTTGTATCTATCTGGATGTAATATGAACATGATAGATAAATAAAATCTTATCTTTTGTTTTAGAGTATATAATACTATCAGAGGTAATATGGACATAATAGTATATATGAACTCAAAAGAAAATTAGATTAATATCTATGCAGAGGTCAAATAGAAGTGATAGATAGGAAAAGTAAGTAGATTTAGTATTTATCCAGAGGTCATGAAAACATGATAAATAGCGAATCCCATTTTTTATCAATTGATAAAATAGAAGATATAAAATCCCTTTCCCAGGAGACAAGAAATCAGCTTAACCAAACCTTGGTAGCTGGGGACTAAGGAGACAGATGTCATGAGCATATAAGTCCATCTTAATGTATGAATGAATCATAATTTTCGGGAAAAGAAAGCATTGATTCGATTCCGTAATTAAATGAATGAACCCGATAGAACGAATGGACAGGTCTTTTCGGGAATGAAAAGTTGTTCTTAATCTCAAATACCGGTTCATCAACAGTCCTCTTCTATAAATAGGCGAGAACTTTCTGTAATCATTTCATTCTTATTTCTACTTCCCCATTGAAAATGTCTTTCGAGGATGTACCGCAAAAGAATGAAGTCTCTAGGAAAATTGAGGACGTCACTGAGATGTGTCCCGTTGAGCCAACAGTGGCAGGCCCGACTCAAGTAGGCAGCAGCTCTTCTACGCCCAAGCCACCACAAGATATCCTTGCGTTCTTAGTAGAGCCAGGAAAAACTCCTGAAGAAGAGGCATTGAGGATGGTTGCTTGCAGATTTTTCATGAACTCAGGCAATGATACCTTCGAAGCATTGGCTGATTATGTATTCAATAAGGGAGGCAGTGGTCCTCAAAATTTTGTTCAGAACAAAAATAAAGGAATTTTTATTTTTATCCACCTCCTTCTTTATACATAATATTTCTTGAGGAATTTGCCATTGATTGGCATCATGAGCAGATCTCCATTGGACTTTGATAACCGATAGGCGCTATTGGAAAATACGGACTCAATTACATAAGGGCCTTCCCATTTTGCTTGAAATTTCCCTTTACTTTTATGAGTCATCACCATCGGTCTCCGAACGGCTAATACAAGTTCGCCAACTTTGAATACCCTCTCTTTAACTTTACGATTGAAAGTTCGAGATATGCGGGCTTGATATAGTTCAATGTGCTGTTGTGCTTGAAGACGCTTCTCATCCAGTCCTTCAAGTTCTTGGAGTCGTAGGCGATCATTATTCTCTGTAGTTAGCTCATTAGCAATGGCTATCCGTAGAGATGGAATTTAGATTTCCAAGGGGAGAACAACTTCACATCCATAAACCAATGAGAATGGTGTAAAACCAGTAGGAGTCCGGACTGTTGTTCGATAAGCCCATAAACACTCTCCAAGTTTCTCATTCCAATCATGTTTATTAGAAGAGACAAACTTTTTGAGAAGTTTAATGATCGTCTTATTGAAAGCTTCGGCTAAACCATTAGCAGCTGGATTATAGGCCGTAGAAGCCAAATTCTGAATTCGATTCTTATCACAGAATCGATAAAATGCTTGATTGGCAAATTGTGGACCATTGTCATGAATTATCCGTCGAGGAATCCCGAAGCGATAAATGACATGGTGCTTGATGAAGCTGATCATATTAGATGTTTTCACTTCCGCAAGGGGAATTGCTTCTGCCCACTTAGAAAAGTAATCTGTTATAGCTAATATAAACCGATGTCCTTTAATAGAAGGAGGATTAATAGGACCAATGACATCCATACCCCAAGCTTCGAAGGGCCAAGAGGCTGCCGTAGGATGTAGAAATTCAGATGGTTGATGAATAAAATCAGCATAAATCTGATATGCTTTACATCTTCTGGCATAGTCTACAACATCTGCTATCATAGAAGGCCAATAATACCCCATTCTTCGATTGCGGTCTTGTAATTTAGGACCTGGTTGATGAGCGCCACAAATACCATCATGAGCTTCTCGCAGTGTTTGTTTAGCTTCACTTTCTGAGAGACAACGTAGCAAGAGTCCATCATAGGAACGACGGTATAACATATGTAAAGATGAATCATAATAAAATTGAAATGATCGTCTTTTGATTGATGCAGCTTCTTTTGGGTCTTCAGGCAAAATCTCGTGAACTGCATAATCAACGAATGGAGTTCTCCAATCCTTATGTTGGAAATTTGACTCTATAGTATAACTTTGTTCAATGTACAAATTATTTTTGACACAGAATAAGTCTCGATCCAACAAAGTAATTGTATTTTGCCTTCGAATTGGAACAGCTAGGTCTGCAGCTAAACTAGCAAGAGCATCAGCTTCCACATTCTGAGAGCGTGGTACAAACTCAATGAAGAATCCTTTGAATGAAAGGACCAGTTCAACTACCACTTGATGATAAGGAATGAGATCAGGATTTCTGACCTCATAAGTCCCTCTAACTTGATTGACAATCAATTGAGAATCTCCATAAGCTTCTAGGAACTCAATATCCAGTTGTTTTGCTACTTGGAGACCGATCAATAGAGCATTATATTCTGCTACATTGTTGGAGCATGACTCATTAAGAGAATAGGCACGGTATATGACCATTTTGTCAAGAGAAACCAAGACGATTCCAACCCCAGAGACAATATTGCCTTTAGGTCCTACTCGTGATGCCCCATCAAAATATAATTGCCATATGTCATTCTTCAAAATCAGGTTACAATCCACAACTTCATCCGGAATGTCCTCATATAATTTTGATGTTTCAGGTATAGGGTGAGCAGCTAAGAAATAGGCTAATGCTTGACCCTTTATTGATTTCTGAGGTACATAAACCATGTCATAAGGAGTAAGCAACATCGCCCAGGTGGCCAACCTGGAATTAAGAATGCTAGGTTTTCTCATCAATACCCGAATGGGATTTATTCTGGAAATGACATGAATAGTCTGTCCTGTCACATAATGTCTTGTCTTTTGGACGGCAAAAACCAAAGCTAGATATTCCTTTTCTACAGGAGTATACCTGTGTTCAGCTCCGACCATCGTTCTGCTCAGATAATATATTGCTTGCTCATGACCCATATCACTTTTCTGTGCAAGAAGAGCACCAAGTGAATGATCCAAGGCTCGAACATATAGCAAAAATGGCCTTCATACTACCGGAGGTACCAGAACAGGTGGGTTTGTAAGGTATTGCTTGGTGTCATTGAAGGCTTTCTGACACGCTTCATCCCAAACAAAAGATACGCCTTTCTTTAATAGACGGGAGAAAGGCTGACATCTCCCAGAAAGATTAGATATAAATCTTCTAATATAAGCAATACGACCCTGAAAGCCACGGAGTTCTTTCAGATTACGAGGAGGATGCATTTCGAGAATTGCTTTAATCTTATCAGGATCGACATGGATACCCTGAGAAATAATGACAAATCCTAAAAATTTGCCACTGGAAACTCCTAAAAAAGACTTAGTAGGGTTCATTTTCAATTGATGCTGGCGCATCAACTCAAATACTGTCCTCAAATCTTGAATGTGATCAACCTTTGATCGACTTTTAACAGCAATATCATCTACATAGCATTCAACTATCTTCCGTAGATGTTCTTGAAAGATGTTGCTCATAGCCCGTTGATATGTGGCACCGGCATTTTTAAGACCGAACGGCATAGCCGTATAGCAGTAGACCCCAAGGGGTGTACGGAAAGCGGTATGTTTCTCATCTTCTGGATGCATCTTGATCTGATTGTACCTTGAGAATTCGTCCATGAAGGACATGCGTTCAAAACCACATGTATTATCTATCATGACATCGGTAATTGGAAGTAAAAATTCGTCCTTTGGACAAGCTGCGTTAAGATCTCGATAATCTATACAAACTCGGACTTTTTCGTTCTTCTTCATGACAGGAACAATATTGGCAACCCAATCTGGGTGTTGTTCTTCACGAACAAATCCGTATGTGATCAACTTTTTGACTTCTGCTTCAATTGCATCCATCATATCTGGTCTAAAGCGTCGTTGCTGTTGTTTTACAGGCTTGACATTAGATAAAATATTGAGTTTATGAGTAGCAACTTTAGGATCTAGGCCTGGCATATCCTCATAACTCCATGCGAAAATGTCAATATATTCTTTGATAAGTTTTATCAACTGTTCCTTTTCATCTTCAGAAAGATTCTTACTGATGAATATTGGTTTGGACGTAGTTCCATCCCCAACATCAACCTGGATAACTTCATCTTCTGTAGGTGGCTGTCGCTGTTCAAAATGGAGTTCCCACTGAGTATCCATCTGTTGAGCCTAAGGATCATTCTCAAATAGTTCAGATTCATCATCAGTTTGAACCATGTTGACTGAAAATATTTGTCCAGATTCATCATATGAGGAACGAGACATATCAGTTTCAATGAATTGGACTTCTTCTGAATCCGATGATTGCGAAGAGCTAGAAGAGAATTCTTCTTGTATATCGTCATAAAACATGTGGGACGGATCATATCCCAACCCATGACGAGTCTTTTGGTAAAACGGATCACCACATAATGGTAGTCGTCTACCCTTGCCTTGATTGAGACCTTGCATAGTCTTCAAATCATATCCCATATTCTGGATAATCTTGATAGATTGTTGACTATACTTGTCAATTCGGATTCTTCCCTTGTCTTTGTCCTTCAGCTCATCTGCCTGAGCAACAGGAATATTTCTAGCCAGGCCAAACACAATTTGGCGCTTGTTTTTCTTATCAGACGGAACCACGAAATAAGATTCTTCGTGACGTCTAAAAGTTACGCAAGCTTGTGATGAAGCGGCCACAGGTAGAAGATAAAGAGAAGATGTTAGAAACCTTTGAGCATAAGGTCCAACGTCTACATGCGGAGGGAAAGAATTTTCCTTATGATCAATGTATAAAGTTTTCTCTGGCTCTATGTCGCCTTTATGTTGATGACTTTGCTTATCCGAAGATAAAGTCATTCTTTCAATAAACTTGACAGCCATATACTCGAAAAGGAAATCTTTATTGATATCAAAAAGTATAGAATGATCAATATTTACATCATTTACGATTTGACTGCTACGCTTCGGATGAATCATCAGTGGACCATTATCCGTCTTCTGCGTAGTTTTGCCACGATTGACAATCAATGGTGGTTCTGGATCATTCGTACACGAAGTACGCCCTTTGACCTTGATCATAAAAGGTTGAACTTGGCTCTTAGTAGGAATATTTGTTGATTCCTCAGATGAAGTTTGAGTTCTTCCTTTAACCTTGATTATTAGAGGTTGATCATTGACAAAGTAGGATTGGATTCGTCCCTTGACTATGATCTTCAAAGGTTGCTCCTCTGGAGGATCTTCATTAATAGACTGATCCTCAGTGGGTGATTGATCTTCAGCCATGTCTGATATCTCTTTCACATGCTCTTGTTTATAAAGCCTTGAATCAGAAAAATAGGCTTCAACGCCCTTGAAAGGGTTGATATCAGCGAACTTAGTCTTCACGACTCCTTGGGAATCCACATACTTGAAACATTGGTGGAGAGTTGGAGGTACAATATTGTGCTCATGAATCCACGGTCTCCCTAAAAGGATATTATAGGAGACGTCTGAGTTGATAACATAGAAAGTTGCCATGGTTCGAAGATCACCGATCTGAATCTGCAGACGAATCTTCTCCAATGGTTTGCTCTTGCTAGAGTTGAAACCGACTATCGTAGTACTAGTGTAAGTCAAATCACTAGTAGGAATCCTCAGGGGTCTTAGCATACTCTGAAGAATTATGCTAATTGAGGACCCGAGGTCAATGTAAATCCTGTCAATTTCAGTAGATCCAATATACCCAGTGTAGCACAAAGGTCTGTCATGCTTGTTATGCTTTAACATCATATCTTCTTGTGTAAAGGTGATATTGGGAATTGCTTCCATCACACTATGACATTGTGGATATGACACTGATATATTATCAGGAGTCTTGAGTTGAGCCATGCATGAATCTGCTTGAAGTAAAGCTTCACTCAAAGTCTCTCTGCTTTCTCTGGAAAGACGAAGCAACTCAAATATAGATAGTCTAGCCGGAGTATTGGCCAACTGAGCCAGAATATCAAACTTGTAAGGTTTCATCACCACCCCCTGACTGGAAGCAGACTTTAATGGGACGTCGAAGCGCACTGCTTTCTGTTTCCCCTTTTCAACCACAGAAGATTTAGCAGGAACAGAAGAGGGTTGAGTTGGTAGTGTTTCCACTACGTCTTCAGCTTCTTTGGAGGATCCCTCGTAGTCTTTATGGTACTCTTTTTCGGATCTTGTACCAGTAAAAGTTTCTTCCTCAGACTCAGGAGAAGGAAGTACCATATTACAGGATTTTGTCTTCCCTCTCTTAGCCTTCTTCTTGTGTGGATTGTTACGAGGAATTTCAGAACCCAATCCAACAGTAGAATTTTGACTTTGAATCTGTAAAAGAAGTCGTATTCCTTTATCATAATTCAAACCTTCTGCCTTTTGAAAGTCATAACCCATCTTCTTCATGAGATGGACATATTGTTGACTATACAAGTGAATGGGCAGCAGACTTTTGACAGGTATTTCAATAGCGGAAGAGGAAGAAGCAAGACCTTCTGTAACCTCAGGAGAATGGAGAATAGATGTTGTTGTAGCCACAGGAGGAGAAAGATTCGGGATACGAGGAAAAATCCCTGTCAGAGCTTTTTTATAAGCAGCGAAGACTTGTTGCGCCCGGTATAAAAGAACACTATTCATAGCTAGCCACTGCTGATGAGTAAGTTTGAGCTTGGTAGGAGGAGCTAGACTTGGAGGACAGATGTTCAGTCTTTTCAGTCTATTCTCTAAAGGAAGGCCATCCCATAGGTGATCCAAGTCATCGGGATCTGGAATAACATGGAAAATCATGTTGCAGGTTCTGACTTTCTTGCCCTTCTTGGATTTTGAAGTTTTATCTTCACTTTCCAATTCAGGCACTAAGTCAGGATGTACCCACATGATTTCACCATTCTTTAGTGTAAGCGGCAGTAATCCTGCATCTTCTTCTCTGGCAGGCGGGATATTCACAATCTTCATTATCGCCTTCGGGATTGGGATGATTCCATCTGGGACTTGCTGTAGAGGAAAATCTCCGAACTGAAGAGAAACCATATTGGTTGTAACCGTAAGGTCATCGTCGGTTAAAGCGATAGCACCGCCATTTATCAGCTCCTGGATTTTCTTCTTCAGGACATAGCAAGCACTGGTAGGATGATTAATGTATCTATGATAGACACAATATTTGGGATTATCAGTTAGATTCACCTCATTAGGCCTCTTTGGCTCTGGAATCTGAAGTTTGCCACTCTTTACCAAATACTGAAATATCCCTGGAATATCACTCTCATCGAAAGAGTATTCTTTCTTTGGCCTGGAAGATTCCTGACTATTCGGCATCATTTTATTCGTGGAAAGATTAACCATGAGGGTATCTTTCCCCTTCACATTATGATTGCCGGGGTTATTACCATGATTACTTTTCTTTCCTCTATCATCTGAGGCAAAAATCATCCCATGTTCACGAGCCAACCTACCATTGGTCTCGGCAGAAACCGCTGCTATGATGAACGAAGCCCAATCTGAGAATTGGGAACCTGTGAAAACAGCGATGGATGGTCGTAGATTCATCTTGCATGTATCGATCAATGCTGAATCTGGCATACCAGGAGGCATCTTTAAAGTAGCCTGTCGGAAACGTTCGATGAACGTCCGAGTATCTTCTTTCTCATTTTATTTGATTTCTATCAAGGAGGACATATTCATGTCCATACCTCCTTCATAGAAGCGAGAGAGAAACATTGCCTTAAATTCGTCAAAAGACGAAATGCAATTGTCGGGTAAACATCGATACCAATCATAAGCCGAACCCGTCAGGCACCCGATGAACACTCGAGTGAGAAGAGCGTCATCTTTCTGCAAGTGTACAGTCATAATATCAAAATAATTGATATATTGACTGGGAGATGCTTTTCCATCGAACAAAACCATAGATTGTGGCTTGAATTTCGGTGGAAAGGGTACATCATTCCAATGAGGAGGATAAGGTTGCTTGATCCCTAACCTCTGGAGCTGATCTTTGTGCCTCAGAACTTCAAACTGGGCTTTGAGCTCATGCACTGCTTGAATGGCTTCACTGGTTTGAGGAAGCACATTTGATTGAATGGTTGTTGGATGTACCGTAACCCCGACTTGAGGTGGTACATCTTCAGGAATGATGGGATCTAGAGATGCAGAATTTTGATTAACAGCAGGCTCTTGAATATTCAAAGGTATTTCAGCCCCTTGACTATCTTGAGTTTGTGCTGCTACTGGTACTGGTGTTATTACCGTCGACTGAGCAGTTTGCTGATTCAAAATTATCTGATGCATGCTTTACACTATGTTAAGCATGTCTTTTAGTGATTGCTCAACGGCAATGAGACGCTGTTCTGTATTAACGGATGAAGTCTCTGGTTCATCTCCAACAGCGTAGGATTCAACCTCTCTTGAAGATACAGAAGGATTTGTATAGAAGTATGAATCCACACTGTCAGTCTCGGACTCAAAAGATTGAGTACCCCCAGCTTCTGAATCAGAAGTCTGCATTTGTCTTTGTCTTCTTGATCGGGTATTTTGATATACCCCCTCAAAAGAATCAAGAAGTCTGTTGAACTGTTGCTGACCTGGAGTTTGGGACATGTTCCGTCTCGGATGTCGTCCTCTGTTAGTATGAGACGCCATGTTGACTGATGCATATGACAGCTCATGTTCTTGGTCTTCAGTGTCACGCCCCGATTCCGTAGAATCGATAGTCGTCCCCCGGGCGTGATGCCGTGCAAACCTAAGTTACGATCGCACAAGGCATAGTCATAAGGTTATCCGAAACACAACATCAAGTTAGAGTACGCAGAAAAATTGAATGACACATTTGAAATAGAAATAGACTTTTTCATTGATGATAATAAAACTTTACATAGACTCCTTTACAATCATTGCCGCACGGGCTACAACATTACTCGACTTACAAAATAAACGCCGATGAGATAGTCGTTCCATACATTACACCCCTTTATACAAGCAAAAACCATTACATATTTCCACCTGCGATCGAGGCAAGTCGAGCCGCCATCTTCTTTTGGACTGAGTGCGTGGTCTTCTTCAAAAGAAAACCAGAAACAAGCCTTCACAACCGGACGAGGCTTCAAAAGTGTCCACGCCGCCTTGAGATTTTAGGTGGCACGCCCTTCGTGGTTCGGGGTACCTACGTGGGGAGCGAGGATCAGTACATTATACTTTGTACTGGTACGTGGCAAGTTAATTTCCAAGCTCTCATTTGGTTGAATGAGTTTATATGACTTAGTTCATGAATGTTTCTAACCATCCTAATGAATTTCAAGCATGCAATGACAAGCATAATGTAATTTACATCGAAACTTACCCCCCGGCGGACCGCGCCGCGCCTTATGAAACTTACCATGTTCTTCCCTGTCAATTGTTAACATTTTTCATATCAAGTGCAAAATGTACGTGTGATTGGTCACTGGCATCACAAGCCATCCTGGACGTATAGCTTTGTTAATCGAGATCCTTTCAACGCAAGTAGCTAGCTCCGTTGTAAGTCCTCGCTTAACCTGTGCTGAAACCTTATGCACGACTATACCCTGTTTCCTCCTAGGCCGAAATGGTCCCGTGGCCTCGGGTTGCCGCTCGAGGAAACTATCGCCTTGTCGACAAGTTGTCCATAACCGTGTGAAGATATATTTTCCTTTTTAGTTATTAAGACATAGCCTACATTCTCTTTGAAACTCAATCCTTTTTCCCGTGTTCGTTCCCTTGCATTTATCTTTTCATTCACAACAACACTATCGATTTGCCTAAGAAGAGGGTCGAGAAGAGAAGGTTCAGCCACTCACCTTGAGTTTACTTCGGCGAGAGAACTTGTTGGTCGCGCTAGACGTCGCCTACGCGATTACCTGAAATTGCACAAGCAACCGATTAGAACACTGCATTAATCAAGGAGTTCGATAGGAAATGCGAGTTCGAAATGCAAGCCATAAAAACCATCAAAAATATTCACGAAAGCGCATTCAGAAAACAAAGCCAAAACCAACGCAAGCGGCGTGAAAAGCAGAGCAACGGGAGGTCTCTCCCGACTCAGCCGCAGAGTCAATCCTCGAGACGCAACCCGCTGAATATGGGACTTGGTTCCGAAGAAGACATTCCATAACGAGGAATGGATCTTAATTCAACCGTTCCCGTTTGATTGAATCGGTCGATCCCGACCTATCGGTCCCGACCGAATCGATAGCGACAGTGTTCCTTTCTCGCGTACCCCGTGGACAGAGTACGGGGCACGATGTAGGGACGGGGCACTACACCATAACCAACTAAGAAAAAGTTTTATCCTCGAAACATAAAATAGAACCTACCTCTACGTGAACAACGAAGGGAACTTCTCCTTCATTTCTGACTCAAGCTCCCACGTCGACTCCTCGACTGAATGGTTTCTCCAGAGGACGCGGACGAGGGGAATAGCATGGTTGCGGAGAAGTTTATCCTTGCGCTCCAAGATTTGCACCGGCTCTTCGACATATGACAAGTCCGTCTTCAGGTCCAGCTTACCCAAATCCACAATATGGCTCGGATCATGCACATACTTTCGCAATTACGATACGTAGAAGACGTCATGTACTTCTGACAATGCAGGCGACAAGGCAATTTGGTAAGCTACCGGGGCGACTCGCTTCAATATTTCGAACGGACCAACAAATCTTGGGCTCAATTTCTCCTTCGCACCGAACCTGGAAACTCCACGCATAGGCATCACCTTCAAGAATACATGGTCGCCTTCCAAGAACTCGAGGGGGCATCGGTGCGTGTCGGCATAGCTTTTCTGCCGGCTTTGTGCTATCTTCAATCTTTCTCGTATTAACTTGACCTTCTGCACAGTCTGCTCCACCAGCTCCGGACCAAGTATCTGCCGTTCTCCGATTTTATCCCAGCAAATGGGCGATCTACACTTCCGGCCGTACAAAGCTTCATACGGTGCCATTTGGATGCTGGACTGATAGCTGTTGTTGTATGCAAACTCGGCCAGCGGTAGGTGGACGTCCCAACTTGACTTCAAGTCTATCGCACAGAGTCGTAACATGTCTTCGAGAATTTGGTTCACCCGCTCTGTTTGGCCATCAGTCTGAGGATGATAAGCTGAGCTGAACTTCAACTTGGTCCCCAGTGCTGAATGAAGACTACTCCAGAAGCGCGCTACGAACCGTCCATCCCGATCCGAGATGATAGAAAATGGGACCCCGTGCAGCCGAACTATTTCATCAAGGTATATCTGAGCAAGGCGGTCGATGCTCCAAGTAACTTTGATGGCGATAAAGTGCACTGACTTGGTTAGTCGATCGACGATGACCCAGACGGCGTCGTTTCCCCGTGGCATCCTCGGCAAGCCAACAATGAAGTCCATAGTGATGTGATCCCATTTCCACTCTGGAATGGCGAGGTTCTGCATCTCTCCGCCCGGTCGCTGGTGCTCGGCTTTGACTTGCTGACAGGCCATACATTTTGACACAAAGAGCGCTACGTCCCTCTTCATGCCGTGCCACCAAAAGACAACACGGAGGTCCTTATACATCTTGGTGCTGCCAGAATGCAAGGAATATTTTACATAATGCGCCTCCGACATTATCTCCTTTCTAAGTTCTGCATCGTCCGGTACGCATAGCCGTCCCTTCACGCGCAACAATCCCGACTCGTCCTCTGCAAAGTCGGACACTTTCCCTGTCGATATCAGCTTCCGCATCTTCTCCAGGTAGGGGTCGTCCTTCTGTGCAGACTTGATCCTCTCCAGTAGGCTCGGTTCCACCTGCAGTTGTGCCAGTTTCACGTCTCTGAAACGAACTCGGAGCTCGATGCCCATTCCTTCCAAGTCACGCAGCAGTCGATCGTTGATGCATAATGAAGCTAAGTACTTCCGGCTCAGCGCATCCGCTACCACATTTCCCTTGCCCGGCGTGTAGTCGATTGATAAATCATAGTCTTTGATCAGCTCGAGCCATCGCCTCTGCCGCAAATTTAATTCTTTCTGGGTGAAGAGATACTTGAGGCTTTTGTGGTCCGTATAAATCCTGCACGCCACGCCATAGAGATAGTGACGCCACAGCTTCAACGCGAACACAATTGCCGCTAGTTCTAGGTCGTGCGTGGGGTAGTTCTTCTCTTGCAGCTTCAACTGCCGGGAAGCAAAAGATATCACCTTATCCCGCTGCATGAGCACACACCCCAAGTGTCACGCCCCAGAACCAAAATACTGGAGAGCGGGGGCAGACATAGCCAGCTACGTATAATGAAATGTGATCCACTCCACTATACGGTCACGGCTGTCTAGATATATGAGGGTTTATCTACAAGCCATCAGTCTCCTAAGGTCAATAACAAGCCTAGTGTCTCAATCACAAGCAAGTAAGTGAATGTTACAAGATGTAAGATCACCAAATATACAATAGTAAGGCATCCCAAACATTACATATTCGGCTGATCATGAAGCTAGTCGTTACAAAATGTGAGGACTAGCAAGAGTTTAGTCATACATGATCAACCCTAGGTTGCCAATCATGTTACAGCCCGTAGGCAGACAGTAAGTAAAAATGTACACGAGCTAACACTTGCTCGACGGCTAAACGCCTCAAAAGAATAATTTTACAAGAGAGTGGAAGAGCCAAAAATAACCCACTCGTTGCCAGGATTCCGTCTAGTGGTCACCATGTGGCTGGAGATGCGGTAGATCCTCTGGAGTTGCTCTGGTATCTGGCCATACAAAACCAGCTGGGTCAGACCCCAGAAAGAGCAAGTGCCACAAAGGAGGCTTCACTTAGGAACTAAAACCAGCAAATTAGCACAAGAATAATTGCATAATAAAAGATAGTAATTAAAGAAAAACAGGACAGGTGATATACGATGAGATAACCATGGAACTATTCAGATATCCAGGTTACAACCCGTAGACCAAACAAGGACCGGGGTTGTAACCCTTCGTCTGAACAGAACTTGGATTCTTCCACCATTTATCGGCAGGATAATTTAAGAAATCAGGACATGTAAAAATCTTGTACAGAATCAAGACAAGAATAGACTGGTAAACTTCATCCATCATTTTACGGCCAAGCAATAAGTACGGCTTGATACTTTAACTAACTAGGGTTATCACAGGCCTAGTTACTAGCAAGATGCAGTAAGATTCTTCCAAGTCCAGTTACCCGTCTGCTGCTACCTGAGTGACCCCAACAAAGAAAAGAAAAAAGATAGCATGATATAGCAGACACACTGTAGTAAGATACATGTGTCCTAAGGTACCACACTCGACGGCGGGCTGAAAGTGCGCTCATCTCGACGGATAGCAACAAATCCCATGTATATATATATATATAAGGCCAGGATCAAAGGGGCAACAGGTAACTGGGAAAGTCTCTCCATGAACTACTGGATTATTCTAGTAATTAGCCTTAGTCCATTTCAGTGGGTAACCCTGACCGTGGTACTCAGGGGTCCCCGTCCTAGACATGATGCAAGACAAGACGGGTTCATTTGTACAAGCACAATCGTACACGGTGTCCAGGTTATTCAATCTTGTCATGCCGTGTTAGCCGTCGCAACAGCATTTCAAGGAGTATCATGCCAGGTTTATCATATCAAGAGTGCGCCACGACGGGCCACTATCATGTCAGGTATATCATGTCAAGTTCACTGCCAAGTTATTATGTCAAGTTCATTGTCAAGTGTGCACCACTACGGGTCACTGTCAAGTCATTCCAATTATCAAGGAGGAGAAAAACTTGCACAATTAATTAATAATATATTAATATTATATATAATCCTTAAGCCAAAGAGAAACTCTACAACTTTCATATTGGGAGTGGGAAGAAATTCGGACCACAATTCACGCAATTAAGACATTTAAACAATCAAAGTGGGACCCATACGGTCCAAAAGTGGGAGAACAAACATGCGGTCAAGGAGAGTGGGAGGCCACCCATGCGGCTCCGAAATTATTTAAATGAAATCAGTCAAACATTTAAGGCCAGCAAGCCATATGCGGCTAGCATACAATTGTGCATGCGGCCAAGAGTGGGAGGGACCCCATACGGCCAGGAAATAATAAATAGGTCACTATCAAATAAGACAAAAGACAGTAGGACCCCCATTAAATGCAAACTCCCACTTCAGCAAGCAAGTCAACTAAAGGAAGCTATGTGGGACCCCCCACAATTAATTCAATAAGAAAAGGGTCACGTGAGCTACCTAATTAATGGTTCACGTGGCCAAAGTATTAGATAGTGGGAGAAGGGAGCCTATGCGACTCCGCATCAAGCAATTATTAATGCTATAATTACCCATGCGGCTCACCCTCACATTGGCTTGTATGAAAGTACAAACAATTAATAAAGAAATAATGGCCATGCGGCTTGCTAGAGAAATTGCAGTAAGAGAGAAAGGCATTACATGCATTATGAACTCAAATACATAAAATGCATTAAAGACATTCTCAAGGACTTAAGTGCATTTAATGCATTCTTAAAGACTTAAGGGCATTTAATGCATTCTAGGGACTTAAATGAAAAAGGGCATTAAAGGGGCTTAAATGCAAAAAAAATACATTTAGCCCATTCTCATGCGGCTGAACAAGAACTTAAATACATAAAGCATCATGCCATAAAGTAAGGGCTTAAATGAAAAAGGGATCAAGTCATAAAGTAGGGACTTAAATGAAAAAGGGCATTAATTCATAGAGAATAGGGACTTAAATGCATATTAAGTATTCCTATGCGGCTCATTGTTTCCAAGGCATGAGAATGCCTGGAAAACATTGATAGTGATGCATTGAATGCATCAATGTGAATGCATTCATTTATTGCATTTCATTGAAGCACATGCGGCTCATTGTGAAGCAAGCCATATGCGGCTGTGAATGCATTCATTTAATACATTCCATATGCGGCTCATTGTGAAGCAAGCCATATGCGGCTCCTTATGTGAGCTTGCATGCTTGCTCATGCAAAAGACATACAAAAAGCACTGATGCATTAATTTATTACAAACATGCCTTAATATGCATCAACTAAAAGCATACATTAAAATATTTTAAGGAAATACACTAACTAAATATTCCTAAGCTATAAGTGGCTCACTTATTAGAGTAATGCATTCATGCCTCCTGAATGCTTATGCGGCTGACTAGTCATTGAATTAAATAATGCATGCAAAAATAAATGCTGGCTATTGCATTTATAGGCCATACGGCTGAGTGCAAAAATGTCCATGCGGCTCAGCAAAATTTATAGGTCAAATTTGGACCAAACAATATTCTTTGCAACATGGGATCATCAACTTAGCAAAATATACAAGTTTGATGGATCAAAAATCCTGGGAACCGAAAATACCATAAAACCAGATCTACAAAAATTTAACCATGGAAATGAAAAATGCCAAGTACTAAAGTGGGTTAGAAACACATGAGGAAGAAAATGGAACAATAAAAATGGACTTCCTCCATGAAGCAAGATGCACTTGTCTAAGCTCTCCCTCTCTCCTGGTAGGTGAAGAGTAAAGATGGAGAAGAAGAAATGAGTAATGAGTAATAATGGAAGAGAGAGAGTGGGATTGATATTTATGGTGGGAGTGGTGGTAGGTAGGAGTGGTTCTCCACAATAAAACCAAACCAAGCCAAACCCACTAAACCGAACCAAACCAAGCCAATGCAATGCCATGATAAACCATGCTAATGCAACATGCAAAATAAAATCCAAGGCTAACTAATTATGACAAACCAAAAATATGAGTCCGAAACACGTACACGTATTTCCAATACGTAATACGAACTACGGGCATTACACCAAGCCCTGGCCAGAAGCATCGCTGAAGATTTGAAATCCCTCCGTTCCTTTAGGAAGAGCAAGTATCGGGGCCGAAACGAGCCGTTGTTTGAGCTCCTGGAAGAAAGCTTCACAGTCGTCTGACCACTTGAATGCGACTCCTTTCTGGGTGAGGCGAGTCAACGACGATGTGATCTTCGCGAAGTCCTTCATGAAGCGTCGGTAGTATCCCGCCAAGCCTAGGAAGCTTTGAATTTCGCTAACTGATGCGGGCCGTTTCCAATCAGCAACTGCCTCAACTTTCTTCGGATCGACTGCGATGCCCGCGGCGGAGATGATGTGCCCAAGGAATGAGATGCTGTTAAGCCAGAACTCGCACTTGCTCATCTTCGCGTACAACTGATTCTCTTGAAGGGTTTGGAGTACCGTCCGCAGATGCTCTGCATGTTGTACTCGATCCTTCGAGTAGACGAGCATGTCGTCGATGAAGACTACTACGAACTTGTCAACGAACGGACGGAACACCCGATTTATTAGATCCATGAAGACGGCCGGGGCATTTGTCAGACCGAACGGCATTACCAAGAACTCGTAGTGGCCGTAACGAGTGCGAAAGACAGACTTAGGCACGTCGTCTGGCTTGACTTTGAGTTGGTGGTAACCCGATCGTAGATCAATCTTCGAAAATACCGTTGCACCTTGGAGCTGGTCGAACAAGTCGTCGATGCGGGGCAGGGGGTATTTGTTTCGGACGGTGGCTTTATTCAATTCCTGATAGTCGATGCAGAGTCGCATCGATCCATCCTTCTTCTTCACGAATAGCACGGGCGCACCCCACGGCGAGACACTCGGACGGACAAACCCTCTGTCGAGCAATTCCTGAAGTTGTGCCTTCAATTCTTTCAATTCTGTAGGGGCCATTCTGTACGGAGCCTTCGAGATCGGACGGGTGTCGGGGAATGTGTCGATGGTGAACTCTATTTCTCGATCGGGCGGCATGCCGGGTAGCTCGTCCGGGAACACGTCTGGAAATTCTGCCACAACGTCGGTCTGACCCGCGTTTGCACCATCCTGTCGCATGTCTCGAACGGAAGCTAGATAGCCTTCGCACCCGGAATGCAGCATCCGTCGAGCAGATATTGCGGAGATCACCATGCAGGTCGGCGATGCCTCACCACACGAGTAGCAGAATTCAGGCACTCCAGGTATACGGAATGTGACCTTCTTTTCAGCACAGTCTATGGTTGCGTTGCACGAACCGAGCCAATCCATGCCCAGTATGATGTCGAAGTCCTTCATATCTAGAAC
This sequence comes from Iris pallida, assembly GCA_029216955.1. NCBI lineage: Eukaryota > Viridiplantae > Streptophyta > Magnoliopsida > Asparagales > Iridaceae > Iris > Iris pallida. Next base: position 21,126,654 of record JANAVB010041219.1, read on the forward strand.
TATCGCATCAAGACCGATCTTTTGACCGCCAATACAGATAATCCCGCCGGCGCAGGCTATGTTTGTGAGAATTGGTGCGCCCGAAGGTGTGCTTACGCTAAGGTCGAGATCTAATGATATTACAGAAAATTTGTGCTCGACGGCAAAATCCGTCGATATAAAAGTATGCGAGGCGCCTGAATCAAATAACACACGAGCAGGTACATTATTGAAATTTAATATACCTGTCACAACAGTGTCGGATGTATACGTCTCGTCTCGAGTCATGGCAAAGACACGCCCCTGAGCATTAGGGCGTCGATCTTGGTTGTTGGATTGAGTGTGCTGAGGAGGTCGGGGAGCCTGTCCTCGATTCTCCTGGCGGTATTGTTGTGGTGGTGCGTTGGGATGATTTGGTCTACGGACCGTGCAATCTTTCTTGTAGTGACCCTTTTGTCCGCAAATGAAGCATCTCCCTTCGTAGACAAAGCACATGCTCGCCTCATGCCAAAAGGAACCGCACTTGGCACATCGCGATGATGGGTTATGTCCCCGGTAACCGCCGTTGTTCGGACGCTTTGATGCGTGTTTGTTGCCTCCCGTATAGCTAGGACGTTTGTGATTGGAGTGACGCACAACGTCGACAGCACCGGAAGGATGCAGGCTCTCAAGGCGGAGAGCGTGGTTCAGAGCCTCGCCCATGGTCTTGTACTCCGGGACCCCGACATGCGCACTTATAGAGTATCGCAGACCCACTTCGAACCGTCGCACACGGCACTCTTCATTAGGCAGAAACTGGCCAGCAAATTTTGACAACTTGTTGAATTCTGCGGCATATTGTTCCACCGTCCGGCTCCCTTGCTTCAACTGCATGAATTCATTTTCCTTCGTTTGAAGAACGGCTGACGGAAGGTACTGGACTTCGAAAGCTTTGTAGAACGTAGCCCAAGAGATCGGCGCGATAGTGTTGTTCGGTCGGATCGCTCGCTTGCGCACGGCCCACCAGTCGTGCGCGTTCAGCCGTAGTTGAAGTTGTGTGCAGGCGACTTGCTTCGACTCTTCAATGCCGAGAAGCTCGAAGTGATCTTCCAGCTCCTCTAACCAGTCGATTGCTATGGAAGGACCCTCGGTGCCGCTGAAGGAAGTGCAACACGCCTTCTTGAATTCTGACACTTCAAAGTTGTACTTTTTCAGTGTCGCTGGTTAACGCTTGGGCTCCGCCGTGTCGACTTTAATGGGTTGGATCGTCGGCCCGGTGGTAGCAGGTGCAGTGACGGTAGGCACAGTCACAGAATTTCCGTTGGCCGCCGTTGTCTGGACGATCTGCTGCAGGGTATCTAACTGCTTTTGTTGAAGTTTGGCATGTGCGTCAAAGTGAGCTTCGAAGCGAGCTTCGAATTGGGCCTGTCGTTCCTCTACTTGTTGATGTCGGTTCTCGGACTGGTTCCGCTGCGCCTCCATCATGCGTAGCATCCTTTCGATGGTATCGTTAGAAGGCCCGGCTCGCGGACGATGCGAACTACTAGAGCCGCTTGAAGCGCTCTGTTCTTGATCGGCCGTGGGTTCCGTCACTTCTGCGATACGAAGGCAAATGCATCAGTCACAAAATATTACGGACACATTGTATGGAACAACTTATCTCATCGATACGAGGTCAAAGGATGTAAAGCCGTGCTCTGATACCATTATGTCACGCCCCGATTTCGTAGAATCGGTAGTCGTCCCCCGGGCGTGATGCCGTGCGAACCTAAGTTACGATCGCACAAGGCATAGTCATAAGGTTATCCGAAACACAACATCAAGTTAGAGTACGCAGAGAAATTGAATGACACATTTGAAATAGAAATAGACTTTTTTATTGATGATAATAAAACTTTACATAGACTCCTTTACAATCATTGCCGTGCGGGCTACAACATTACTCGACTTACAAAATGAACGTCGATGAGATAGTCGTTCCATACATTACGCCCCTTTATACAAGCAAAAACCATTACATATTTTCACCTGCGATCGAGGCAAGTCGAGCCGCCATCTTCTTTTGGACTGAGTTTGGGGTCTTCTTCAAAAGGAAACCAGAAACAAGCCTTCACAACCGGACGAGGCTTCAAAAGTGTCCACGTCGCCTTGAGATTTTAGGTGGCACGCCCTTCGTGGTTCGGGGTACCTGCGTGGGGAGCGAGGATCAGTACATTACACTTTGTACTGGTGCGTGGCAAGTTAATTTTCAAGCTCTCATTTGGTTGAATGAGTTTATATGACTTAGTTCATGAATGTTTCTAACCATCCTAATGAATTTCAAGCATGCAATGACAAGCATAATGTAATTTACATCGGAACTTACCCCCGGCGGACCGCGCCGCGCCTTATGAAACTTACCATGTTCTTTCCTGTCAATTGTTAACATTTTTTATATCAAGTGCAAAATGCACGTGTGATTGGTCACTGGCATCACAAGCCATCCTGGACGTATAGCTTTGTTAATCGAGATCCTTTTAACGCAAGTAGCTAGCTCCGTTGCAAGTCCTCGCTTAACCTGTGCTGAAACCTTATGCACGACTATACCCTGTTTCCTCCTAGGCCGAAACGGTCCCGTGGCCTCGGGTTGCCGCTCGAGGAAACTATCGTCTTGTCGACAAGTTGCCCATAACCGTGTGAAGACATATTTTCCTTTTTAGTTATTAAGACATAGCCTACATTCTCTTTGAAACTCAATCCTTTTTTCCGTGTTCGTGCCCTTGCATTTATCTTTTCATTCGCAACAACACTATCGATTTGCCTAAGAAGAGGGTCGAGAAGAGAAGGGTCAGCCACTCACCTTGAGTTTACTTCGACGAGAGAACTTGTTGGTCGCGCTAGACGTCGCCTACGTGATTACCTGAAATCGTACAAGCAACCGATTAGAACACTGCATTAATCAAGGAGTTCGATAGGAAATGCGAGTTCGAAATGCAAGCCATGAAAACTATCGAAAACATTCACGAAAGTGCATTCAGAAAACAAAGCCAAAACCAACGCAAGCGGCGTGAAAAGCAGAGCAACGGGAGGTCTCTCCCGACTCAGCCGCAGAGTCAATCCTCGAGGCGCAACCCGCTGAATATGGGACTTGGTTCCGAAGAAGACATTCCATAACGAGGAATGGATCTTAATTCAACCGTTCCCGTTCGATCGACTCGGTCGATCCCGACCTATCGGTCCCGACCGAATCGATAGCGACAGTGTTCCTTTCTCGCGCACCCCGTGGAAAGAGTATGGGGCACGATGTAGGGACGGGGCACTACATTCAGCTTGATGTTGAGGCGGATTAAAACTTAATCGATCAAAAACTGATCGTTTTGAAGCTGAACAACAACAGTTGATCACAACCTGGTGATAATCACAATGATGTTTTTCTTGGAGAAATATCACCGGAGATTGTCTATTCTTACGCTTTTGCATTAACAATTCACGTAAGTCAGAAGGAGTAGAGAGAGTAGCCTTCTTTATTACATTAGGGGTGGAGAAACGTTTAGTACCCTGTGTATAAAGAAGATTACTGGCTGCATTCGCAGAACCAAATTGTACATTTCTACGCGTTTGGAATTGTGTGCGTAAATCTTGAGATTTTTTAGCACGAAGGACTCCATTTTTATTGCGTGTAATTTATAGATTTGGTACTTTGCGTAGAGCAGTATAAGAAGGCTGTTGGTGTAGAACTGAAGTTTTACCAACATGATTTTTATGCTGCATACGTTCAGGTATATTCACATTAGATGTGTAAACATCCTTGCGAATTTTATCTACACTGTCATGGACAGGAGACTTACCTTCACGCGTAGAACGTAAAAATTGGTTATCTACCACGTCACGGATGGAAGACTTATTTTTACACTCAGAAGCATTAAAATCTGCCACATTACAAATGGGAGACTCATTCTTATGCCTTGAGCGTAAAACTTGGTTTTTACCCACTGGGCGTAAAATTTGATTCTCACGCAGTGGGCGTAAAACCAGATTATCTACACCGTCACAGACGGGAGACAAATTGTCATACTTTGAGTGCAACTCTGAAGTAAGGACTGCCTCGTTACGAATGGGAGCCCCTATGACAGGAGTGGGAAGAATTCCTTTGCCACTAGCAGCAACAGAGAGATTTAGAAGCTATTTTGGATTTAGGAATCCAAACTTTTCGTGCTTTGCGAGATTTTTGAACATTGGAGTAGCGAGAACCACCCCCAGTTCGGAGCATTTCTTCGTAGGCAGTCTGGTCGAAGTGTACAACCAGAGTCTTCTTGGTCGAACCGACCGAAACATCATCATATTGAGCAATTGCCTCCTCGTTAGAGGAGAAGGTCATCCCCAGCAGAGTCGCCATTTTTGTTTTACTTAACAAAATGCCTTGAAATTGGATTTTGAAAATAAAACGAGAAGAAGTACAAGAAGTACAAATTTGATTCTGGGAAAGTATTGCTGTAGAAGTCTGATTCGTAAATGATCACTTTGTTCCTTGGACCATATGATGATGATGAAGATCATTGCTTGAAGTAGAACAACTGGAAGAACTAAGTCACCAGAAAGGTATCGACGCACTTGGGCACTGATGGCGAGGCCAAATGCTTTCCTGCTTTGCTTCACTCTGTTCTGAAAGAAAGGTTAGAGAAGAATGCTCTGGAGAATCAAAATCTCTAAGTTCTGATCTCTGTATTCTCTCCTGTCTCTGTGTGTGTGTTATATGAGAAAATAAGTCTATTTATAGACTTGGGCTCTTGTGCGTAAAAACTCAACAAAAGTTCCGTCTTTACGCTAACAACTGCCATCCACGATCGAAGCCATCCCCAGCAGAGTCGCCATTTTCGTTTCACTTAACAAAATGCCTTGAAATCGGATTTTAAAAATAAAATGAGAAGAAGTACAAAAAGTACAAATTTGATTCTGGGAAAGTATTGCTGTAGAAGTCTGATTTGTAAATGATCACTTTGTTCCTTGGACCATATGATGATGATGAAGATCACTGCTTGAAGTAGAACAACTGGAAGAACTAAGTCACCAGAAAGGTATCGACGCACTTGGGTACTGATGGCGAGGCCGAATGCTTTCCTGCTTTGCTTCACTCTGTTCTGAAAGAAAGGTTGAAGAAGAATGCTCTGGAGAATCAAAATCTCTAAGTTCTGATCTTTGTATTCTCTCCTGTCTCTGTGTGTGTGTTATATGAGAAAATAAGTCTATTTATAGACTTGGGCTCTTGTGCGTAAAAACTCAGCAAAAGTTTCGTCTTTACGCTAACAACTGCCATCCACGATCGAAGCCATCCTCTGCATATGTCGACATATGTCCCATCATTTCAGTAAGAATATGATGCATGTACCCATGTTCTTCGAGAAGAATGGCATGAAAGCCACGTAGGCAGACCACGTTCCAAGCTGGTGGAGGAGAATAGGACGTAAAAATAGCCTCAAAGTACTCTGAGCGTAAAGCAGTAGATTAGGCGTAAAATAGCCCTGACATAGACTTCCTGCGTAAAGTGGTTGTTAAATAACCTTGAGCGTAAAGTAGCTCAAATAGACTTTACGCACATGTCAGCTGTTGAGCGTAAAAGCTCGTATAGTCTTCGTGCGTAAAAGAAGTCATAGTGTGAGCGTAAAGTAGCTCAATCCACATACTAAATGACAACATTGGTCTTTGTATAAAACAAATCCCTTTGTGATATATGCCATCATTAATATCTCCATGTCAGAGTTTGTATTAAATGTGAGATTTGACAGCTTTGTCCAGCGTAAGAATGGCTGATCTGTCATTGGCGTAAAACCATGGGTGTAGACCCGAGCGTAAAATGATCAGCCTGCTTTAGGCGTAAAGTGATTAGCCTTGTCTTGGGCGTAAAGAGATTAACCGCTCTACTTAGCGTAAAACAGATCACTTTATGAATGAAATGATCCATCTCTTTGACTTTTTCTCTGAAGCATTTTTTACGCTCCTACAATGAGCCTGGAGTTACGCGCGTGCAAGGCAAGATGACAATTCTCAAATGGTTATCTTTTGATTCGATATTAACAACGAAAGAAAAATAGAGTATACGAAACAATTTTCTTTATTGATATTCAAAACTGAGATTACAAAGGCTTCCGATAGCCTAACAATATATGCCAGATTGGCTACAACACTCAGGTTCTCTCTTGCCCACAAAGGATTTCACCGTTCCATACATCATGTCTTCTATATCTCGGCCGCATCAATCCTGTTGCAAGTCCGAGCGTCAAGCGATCGCACACTTCAATACGCTTCGGCATTCTAAGCCTCAATGCGTTCAAGAGAAGCTTCGTCGCTAGCCATCCATTCCCTGTACCCTGCATGAAGCTGGTAGGGGATCAGTACGTTCGTCCTCGCATGTACTGATACAAAGACCTTCTTTCTAAACCGATATTTAGTATTTATGTTGAATCATACAACTTAGCTTATGATCTTGCTATGTTTTTCTTAGGGTCAATTTTATGGCATATTCGAAAGCATAAATCATGTTAGCATGGCAAGCATGTTATTCGAATTGAAATAGGCAAGCATGCAAGCAATCTCGTGTTTGTTTCGTGGCGCGACTTCTTACCAAGTCGACGCACTCGCCCTTGCTCCGACGTAAGGTGAATACGTCCCATTCCTTCCCTGTCATGTTATAAGTGTATCTCTAAGCAGGATCTATGTGTGCCGGTCACATACGTGCCTACACTCTTCAACGCATCGTTCTTTAGCTATATGAAGGTCGTGGGCGTATCCGTGCCGGAATGGACTAAAGGAGTTTCCTTACTTTCTTTTCTCTCCTTCTTTTTTCGAATTTGGTTGGTAGTCCGACGTTTTATGGGTTGGGTTGATATCCAAAGAGCCGAAACGTTACCGTTGCATACCATCATTTGTGGCTTTTCCCCATCTATAAGCGAGTGCTACTCGTCTTAAGGATGTGCGCCTATCAAAGATATCATTCCCTCCTAGGCCAAACGATTCCGAAGCGCTCCGACATTTAACCGTTCGGGGGAACACCCATGCACGGGAGATAATCATATTTTATCTCTCGTCCATTCCATTCGACCATGCAACGCCCTTATTATTCAAACAACCAAGCATAGTCTTGAGTCCGAGACTCAGACTTTATCATCTCCTATTTCTTCCGTTAAATTTCTATGTTCTTACGTTTCATACTTCGTTTCAATGTTTAATGGCACCATGTCTCAACTCAATGCTCGTCAATCGAACGACCCGAAGGTCCCGAACACCTTTCGAGGCATCATGTCATATCCGACAGTTCCGTCATATTCATGTCACAACTGTATTCTTTCGCAACGAAGCCATCTTTTATGATCTCGTGCACGTAGGCACGTTTCGACCGTATTCCCATATTCTATAACTTAGTGTTCAATGTCCGGGGCTTGCGCGCTAGGGCGCTTGCCTATTGTCTTCCAATGTTCTAGCATTTCTAACTCATGCGCGAAGGTACGGTATAGTTCGTGCACTAAGGCACTCGCCGAGTACAGTTATCCCATGTTCTTACGGCTTGCCCACTGAGGCGCTCGCCTTTGCGATATCCAATGTTCTATAGTGACTCGTGTATATGATGCACGTCTCATTTTAGTTGTTCTAACTAGTGTTCGACACACACTACGATTTATCTTTCGATCGGACCACGCCCGTGGCTTCGATAGGTTAACTTAGCATACAAGATATATTTTGACTTATCGCATGAAGGAGTAAAAAGAAGAGTCAATCCTCCCAACTTGAGTCGATACGCCTTTCGTTTTGCCGAGCCGATGCAGCTCGAATCCCTTACTTCGTTGCACGGCCACTCTCCTGACTTAGCCATTCGAGCACTTCATGCTTCATTGATTTATACGTCCGATTTGGCTTACCGTGCCAACATCTTAGGCCGTCGCAAGGCGACGATTTGATTTTGCGGACCCCTTACTGAATAAGGCAAAACGTTGACCTCTAATATTTTTACGTCAACGTATAACCTGCACACGAAACCAACTAAAATCAATACTTGCATCGATTCGGACTTGCGCCTTGGTTGATTCGATTTCTTAGAATCTTCGAGCCGATTCAACGTACTTATCCTTCGGGACAACGCGGCGCTTCGTACCGATTCACTCGATGTATTCTTTGGGACAAGGTAACTCTTCACATTAACTTAGTTCGATGCGTTGCTCGGGACAATGTAACTCTCGTATCGATTCGCATCAATATATTTTATTCGGTCAATGCGACTCGTTGAGTCAACGCTTCAGCGTAATACGCCGTACGGAGCGGGGTATTACAGAATATACCACTCAAAATAAGGTTCGTCCTCGAACCAAAACTAACACTCCTATTAAGTGTTTTATAGATCATTTTACGATCTCGTTCCACCCATGTTGTTCAGTTTCACACTATCTTGCAAGCTTTTCATTAACACTTCAAAGTACTCCCTGCAGCTCGATTTGAATTTATATACAACTCGATTTGGGATCCGTACCTATATTCAAGGCGTCCCGAAGATATATGTATTTCGACTAAGTCCAGTCGTAGCAAATTGGAACAAAGCTAACAGGTAAATTTCAGTCCTATGCTTGCCATCTCGTACTCTCGATCGGACTTATCTTTAGCAACTGTTCTTGAAATTTTATCGTATACGTACATTCGATCCGTACGTGATTCATTCAATAAAGTCACTGCACGCGACGCGATTAAAAATCGTATTTCTCATTTCGTATATTTCATATGAACTTATCAGCTTTATGCGTTGCGTCGAGCCGTCGCGCATCCGATCGTAACGATCCTCCACAATGCCTTGCGTTCGAAGTCGCCACTCAACTATTTTCGAAGTCTGGCTATGCAACTTATCTCGATACAATTTCCTTTTCAACATTCGGGACTACGTCCGCTAGGTTACTTACCTAGACACCGTGCTTAACTTCTCCCGATGCAACTTTAAATTGACATTGCACAAAGGCCACAATCTATCCGACACAAGTTTGATTCCAATCGACGATGCTAAAGGCAACGATTCGCCCTAATACGAAAGTCTTTACGATGCGTCTTACATTTGATTTCCTAACGAGTAGAAATTTACTAGCCAAATTTCTAACTTATCCGTCTCGCAACATCGAATATAAGTTCGATTCACGCAAGCTCAATTGCAAGGTGAATCCGAATCTAACGACATAACTCCTAAGTCATTCCCTTATCGTTCTCTCTCGTGCATAGCACGTTTCTCGCAATCGTCTACTCGCATCACCAAGTTCGTTGGTGAATTTCTAGTTTGATCATAGACCAACATAACCATTCAAGTATTCATCCGACGAATACTCAAAATCTTACTATATCATTCTTAATCGAAAGTTGTTCCAACAATTCTCGATCGCATAGACTTACCGTCAATATGTACCATGTTATATTTGTTATCGATGCACTCTCATATGCGATATCGCATGGGTCATCTTACGGTCTGCAACATTCAATTTGATTTGGCGGTCAAGTCTTCTAGGGTCAGCTGTCCCGAAGCTACGCTCGATAATTGTGGATTATCAACGAAGGACATTTTACTACGAACCATACTATATCTTATTTCGGAGCCAAATCACGTTTCGACGATTTCTATGCGACTCCCCAATTTCGGACAAAACTATTTCTATCGGCGCAACTAATGCGCAACTATCCTTCAAGTAAGGTCATGCACTACCGTCGATGATTTCACAATTTATGAAACATCTACTCGTATCGAGTTCGAGTCTATCTTACTTGCGGGTCGACACACGAGTTGCCATACACATCGAACAATCGTCGATAACTTATAGTCTCGTCTTGATCAATCACAAAGTTCATGATCAACCAGTTCGTTCCTTCTCGTATTGTTACTTACAAAATTTTGATAGTGAGAGGCACACTCCATTTTGTATTCTCATATCGTGCTTACGTTTCCTTACGTATCGATCTTGATAGTTTATATCAATTTCGATAGCAAGAGGGTCGACTTCGAATCCGTTTCAATGTCAACTTAACTCGCATCGCATACATCCAAGTTCGCAACGAACTTTTCCATACACATCAACTCGTTTTCCAATTTGCCGCATCCCGCTATACTCTGATCGCGTAACTAAGTTACCGATTATCCAACATCGAACCCTCAAGTCATACGATCATGCCCTCTAAGTTTTCGCGTGTTTCAGTCATACTCAAATGAGTTTCACCGTAACAAAATCCAACTATCTCTTAGGCACTATTTACCCGTATCAACCAACTCTTCACCGAAGTCGCATATCGTGCGATCCGATTATAGTTTGTCTTATCCAATATTTTTATCGAGATCGTAAGTCGTACGATTCGATTCGTCTCACCTAATATTTCTATCAAGATCGCAAGTTGTACGATTCGATTCGCCTCGCTTAAAATTTCAATCGAGATCGTAAGTCGTGCGATTCGATTCGCCTCGCCTAAAATTTCTATCGAGATCGCAAGTCGTACGATTCGATTCACCTCGCTTAAAATTTCTATCGAGAACGCAAGTCGTGCGATTCAATTCGCCTCGCCTAAAATTTCTATCGAGATCGCAAGTCGTGCGACTCAATTGTAAGATCGAGTTTTCCTTTCCGGTCGATCCGATTATTGCTTCAAGGCATAATCGTTTCGCTAGTCTCGATCGTCCGACCAACTTATAATTTTCGTCCGACGTATCATTCTTTGATTCCAGTCTTGCCTTAGCATCCCAACCGATTTTCGAAGAACACTTGCATCAACATACCGTCGTACAAATTTCCAATCGAGTCTCGGTACTCTTCCGTCCGTTGCGGACAAACCATTCACAATTCTCACAATACGTCTATTCAATTCATCGGACAAGTGGTTAGCCATATACCATTCGAAATCGAGTCATTCATCGCATACGTGGTATGGCATATACCACTCGAAAATTAAGTTATTTCCCTCGCATTATACTCACTATAACCAATAATCTCTTTCGACTCATGATTTTCGCAGTGATCGTGCTTGATCACAACCGTAACTTTGATTAAATCAAATTCGATACAATTTGGCCAATGTTTTCACTTGCCAACACAAGTTCGGTGTGCAACCGAACGATTCATTCTATCGATTTATAATTTCAGTTCCTTTACGTTGCATCTCGTGCGACGATTTATTTCCAATTTCCTTTGCACTCCGTACAACGATTAATTTGATATGCGTTACACCACGTGCAATAATTTTACGTCCGACACGCGTTGCACATCGTGCAATGACTTATTTTCGACATTCATTGCACCTCGTGCACGATTTATTCCCGACTTTCAAAGTCAATACCCAAATTCATTCAACATATTCGATATTGACTTATCACTTTCATTTTAACGCATATTCACAATTAACTCATTGTACTTCGTGCATCATTTTATTTCTTATTCAACATGTTACATTACAACAACATCTCAAATTACATTTCATAATTTGTTGTACTTGCAGCAACTAACATTTTACGGCTCGTGCATTCAATGCAACGAACGTTTCACGACTTTCTTCATAATATCAAGTAAATTCGAAGTACTTGCGGCAACGTTACCCGGCTTTGTATTCAACTTATTGTATGGAACATCCAGTGCGGCATCGAGTAGAGTCAAGTGCGATTTCAAGTGGTGGTGGACAACTCTTTGGAATTGAAACAAAACAAGCGTCCTGAGGAAATTGAGCCTAGAGCTCTGATACCAAATTGTCACGTCCCGACCCGGAATCGCCCGAATCATCGTCCTTGCAGGGGGCGTGATGCCGCACGAGCCTGGAGTTGAGCTCGTGCAAGGCAAGATGACAAGTTCTCAAATAGTTATCTTTTGATTCGATATTAACAATGAAAGAAAAACAGAGTATACGAAACAATTCTCTTTATTGATATTCGAAACTGAGATTACAAAGGCTTCCGATAGCCTAACAATATATGCCAAATTGGCTACAACACTCAGGTTCTCTCTTGCCCACAAAGGATTTTACTGTTCCATACATCATACCTTCTATATCTCGGCCGCATCAATACTGTTGCAAGTTCGAGCGTCAAGCGATCGTACACTTCAATACGCTTCGGCATTCCAAGCCTCAATGCGTTCAAGCGAAGCTTTACCGCGAGCCATCTATTCTCTGTACCCTGCATGAAGCTGGTGGGGGATCAGTACGTTCATCCTCGCATGTACCAATGCAAAGACCTTCTTTCTAAACCGACATTTAGTATTTATGTTGAATCATGCAACTTAGCTTTTGATCTTGCTATGTTCTCCTTATGGTCAATTTTATAGCATATTCGAAAGCGTAAAGCATGTTAGCATGGAAGCATGTTATTCGAATTAAAATAGGCAAGCATGCAAGCAATCTCGTGTTTGTTTCGTGGCGCGACTTCTTACCAAGTCGACGCACTCGCCCTTGTACCGACGCAAGGTGAATACGCCCCATTCCTTCCCTGTCATGTTATAAGTGCATCTCTAAGCAAGATCTATGTGTGCGGGACACATACGTGCCTATACTCTTCAACCCATCGTTCCTTAGCTATATGAAGGTCGTGGGCGTATCCGTGCCGGAATGGACTAAAGGAGTTTCCTTACTTTCTTTTCTCTCCTTCTTTTCTCGAATTTAGTTGGGTAGCCCGACGTTTCACAGGTTGGGTTGCTATCCCAAACAATCGAAACATTACCGCTGCATACCATTATTTGTGGCTTTTTCCTATCTATAAGCGAGTGCTTCTCGTCTTAAGGATGTGCGCCTATCAAAGATATCATTCCCTCCTAGGCCAAACGGTTCCGGGGCGCTCCGGAATTTAACCGTTCGGAGGAACACCCGTGCACGGAAGATGATCACATTTTATCTTTCGTCCATTCCATTCGACCATGCAACGTCCTTATTATTCAAACAACCAAGCATAGTCTTGAGTCCGGGACTCAGACTTTATTATCTCGTATTTTTTCTGTTAACTTTCTATTTTCTTACGTTTCATACTTCGTTTCAATGTTCAATGGCACCATGCCTCAACTCAATGCTCGTCAATCGAACGACCCGAAGGTTCCGAACACCTTTCGAGGCATCATGTCATATCCGACAGTTCCGTCACATTCATGCCACAACTGTATTCTTTCGCAACGAAGCCATCTTTTATGATCTCATGCACGTAGGCACGTTTCGACCGTATTCCCATGTTCTATAACTTAGTATTCAATGTCCGGGGCTTGCGCGCTAGGGCGCTCGCCTATTGTCTTCCAATGTTCTAGCATTTCTAACTCATGCGCGAAGGCACGATATAGTTCATGCATTAAGGTACTCGCCGAGTACAGTTATTCCATGTTCTTGCGGCTTGCGCACCGAGGCGCTCGTCTTTGCGATATCCAATGTTCTATAGTAACTCGTGCATATGATGTACGTCTCATTTCAATTGTTCTAACTAGTGTTCGACACACACTACGATTTATCTTCCGATCGGACCACGCCCGTGGCGTCGATAGGTTAACTTCGCATACAAGATATATTTTGACTTATCGCATGAAGGAGTAAAAAGAAGAGTCAATCCTCCCACCTTGAGTCGATACGCCTTTCGTTTCGCCAAGCCGATGCGGTTCAATTTCCTAACTTCGTTGCATGGCCACTCTTCTGACTTAGCCATTCGAGCACTTCGTGCTTCATTGAGTTATACGTCCGATTTGGCTTACCGTGTCGACGTCTTAGCCCGTCGCAAGGTGATGATTTGATTTTGTGGACCCCTTACTAAATAAGGCAAAACGTCGATCTCTAATATTTTTGCGTCAACGTATAACCTGCACACGAAACCAACTAAAATCAATACTTGTATCGATTCGGACTTGCGTCTTGGTCGATTCAATTTCTTAGAATCTTCGAGCGGATTCAACGCACTTATCCTTCGGGGCAACGCGACGCTTCGCATCGATTCACTCGATGCATTCTTTGGGACAAGGCAACTCTTTGCATCGACTTATTTCGATGTATTGCTCGGGACAAGGCGATTTGGTAAGCTATCGGGGCGACACGCTTCAATATTTCGAACGGGCCAACAAATCTTGGGCTTAATTTCCCCTTCGCACCGAACCTGGAAACTCCACGCATAGGCATGACTTTCAAGAATACATGGTCGCCTTCCGAGAACTCGAAGGGGCGTCGGTGCGTGTCGGCATAGCTCTTCTGTCGGCTTTGTGATATCTTCAATCTCTCTCGTATTAACTTGACCTTCTGTACCGTCTGCTCTACCAGCTCCGGGCAAAGTATCTGCCGTTCCCCGACTTCATTCCAGCAAATGGGCGATCTGCACTTTCGGCCGTACAAAGTTTCATACGGTGCCATTTGGATGCTGGACTGATAGCTATTGTTGTATACAAACTCGGCCAGCGGTAGATGGACGTCCCAACTTGACTTCAAGTCGATCGCACAGAGTCGTAACATGTCTTCGAGAATTTGGTTCACCCGCTATGTCTGGCCGTCAGTCTGAGGATGATAAGCTGAGCTAAACTTTAACTTGTTCCCTAACGCTGAATGTAGACTACTCCAAAAGCGCGCTACGAACCGTCCATCCTGATCAGAGATGATAGATACTGGGACCCCGTGCAGCCGAACTATTTCATCAAGGTATATCTGAGCAAGGCGGTCGACGCTCCAAGTAACTTTGATGGCGATAAAGTGCGCTGACTTGGCTAGTCGTTCGACGATGACCCAGATGGCGTCGTTTCCCGCGACGTCCTCGGCAAGCCAACAACGAAGTCCATAGTGACATGATCCCATTTCCACTCTGGAATGGAAAGGTTCTATATCTCTCCGCCCGGTCGCTTGTGCTCAGCTTTGACTTACTGACAGGCCATACATTTTGACACAAAGAGCGCTACGTCCCTCTTCATGTCGTGCCACCAAAAGACAATACGGAGGTCCTTATACATCTTGGTGCTACCAGAATACAAAGAATATTTTGTATAATGTGCCTCCGACATTATCTCCTTTCTAAGTTCTGCAACCTCCGTAACGCATAGCCGTCCCTTCACTCGCATCACTCCCGACTCGTCCTCTGTAAAGTCAGATGCTTTCCCTGTCGATATCACCTTCCGTATCTTCTCCAGGTGTGGGTCGTCCTTCTGTGCAGACTTGATCCTCTCCAGTAGGCTCAGTTCTACCCGCAGTTGCGCCAGTTTTACGTCTCTGAAACGAACTCGGAGTTCAATGCCCATTCCTTCCAAGTCACTCAGCAGTCGATCGTTGATGTATAACGAAGCTAAGTACTTCCGGCTCAGCGCATCCGCTACCACATTTCCCTTGTCCGACGTGTAGTCGATTGATAAGTCATAGTCTTTGATCAGCTCGAGCCATCGCCTCTACCGCAAATTCAGTTCTTTCTGGGTGAAGAGATACTTGAGGCTTTTGTGGTCCGTATAAATCCTGTATGCCATGCCATAGAGATAGTGACGCCACAGCTTCAACGCAAACACAATCGTCGCTAATTCTAGGTCGTGCGTGGGGTAGTTCTTTTCGTGCGACTTCAACTGTCGGAAAGTAAAAGATATCATCTTATTCCGCTGCATGAGCACACACCCCAAGCCCTGGCCAGAAGCATCGCTGAAGATTTGAAATCCCTCCGTCCCTTCATTAACTGCAAGTATCGGGGCCGAAATGAGCCGTTGTTTGAGCTCTTGGAAGGAAGCTTCACTGTTGTCTGACCACTCGAACGCGACTCCTTTCTAGGTGAGGCGAGTCAACGGCGATGCAATCTTCGTGAAGTCTTTCACGAAGCGTCGGTAGTATCCCTCCAAGTCAAGGAAGCTTCTAATTTCACTAACTGATCGACTGCGATGCCCGCGGCGGAGATGATGTGCCCAAGGAATAAGACGATGTTCAGCCAGAATTCGTACTTTCTCATCTTCGCATACAACTGATTCTCTCGAAGGGTTTGGAGTACCGTCCGTATATGCTCTACATGTTGCGTTCGATCCTTCGAGTAGACGAGGATGTCATCGATAAAGACTACAATGAATTTGTCAACGAACGGACGGAACACCCGATTCATTTGATCCATGAAGACGACATGAGCGTTTGTCATACCGAACGGCATTACCAAGAACTCGTAGTGGCCATAACGAGTACGAAAGGCAGAATTCGACACGTCATCTGGCTTGACTTTGAGTTAGTGATAACCCGATCGCAGATCAATCTTCGAAAACACTGTTGCACCTTGGAGCTGGTCGAACAAGTCGTCGATGTGGGGCAAGGGGTATTTGTTCCGGACAGTAGCTTTATTCAATTCCCGATAGTCGATGCAGAGCCGCATCAATCCATCCTTCTTCTTCACGAATAGCACGGGCGCACCCCACGGCGAGACACTCGGACGGATAAACCCACTGTCGAGTAATTCATGTAGTTGTGCCTTTAATTCTTTCAATTCTGCAGGGGCCATTCTATACGGAGCTTTCGAGATCGACCGGGTGTCGAAGAATGTGTCGATGGTGAACTCTATTTCTCGATCGGACGGCATATCGGATAGCTCTTCCGGGAACACGTCTGGGAATTCTGCTACAACGTTGACCTCACCCGCATTTGCATCATCCTATCTCATGGCACGAACGGATGCCAAGTAGCCTTCGCATCCGGAATACAGCAGCTTCTGCGCCGAGATTGCCGAGATCACCATGCAGGTCGGCGATGCTTCACCACACGAATAACAGAATTCGGACACTCCAGGTATGCAGAAGGTGACCTTCTTTTCTGCACAGTCGATGGTAGCGTTGCAAGGATCGAGCCAATCTATGCCCAATATGATGTCGAAGTCCTTCATATCTAGAACTATCGCATCAAGACCGATCTTTTGACCCCCAATACATATGGTTCCTCCTCCGCAGGCTAAATATGTGAGTAGTGGCATGCCCGAAGGCATACTTACACTAAGATCAAGATCTAACGACATCACAAGAAATTTGTACTCGGCGACGAAGTCCGTCGATATGAAAGTATGCGAAGCGCCTGAATCAAATAACACACGAGCAGGTACATTATTGAAACTCAATATACCTGTCACGATAGTGTCAGAAGCGAACGCCTCGTCTCGAGTCAGAGCAAAGACACGCCCCTGAGCATTAGGGCGTCGGTCTTGGTTGTTGGGTTGAGCGGGCTGAGGAGGTCGGGGCGCCTGTCCTCGATTCTTTTGACGGTTTTGTTGTGGTGGGACGTTGCGAATCGGTCTGGGGTTTGTGCAATCGCCAGCAAGGTGGCCCTTTTGTCCGCAAACATAGCAATCCCCTCTGAAGCTGAAGCAGTTGCTGGCCTCGTCCCTGAGGCGATTGCATTTGGTGCAACGAGGTAACGAATTCTGACCCTTATAGCCGCCGTTATTTGGACGCTTTGATGCGTAATTGTTGCCTCCCGTATAGCTAGGACGTTTGTGATTGGAGTGGCGCACAACGTCGTCAGCACCGAAAGGATGCAGGCTCTCAAGGCGGAGAGCGTGATTCAGAGCCTCGCCCGTGGTCTTGTACTCCGGGACCCCGACATACGTACCGATAGAGTGTCGCAGACCCACTTCGAACTGTCGTACACGGCACTCCTCTCTCGGCAAAAACGTACTGGCAAATTTGGAAAACTTGTTGAATTCTGTGGCGTACTGTTCTACTGTCCGGTTCTCCTGCCTCAACTGCATGAATTCATTCTCCTTCGCTTGACAAACAGCTGACGGAAGGTACTCGACTTCAAAAGCTTTGCGGAACGTGGCCCAAGAGATCGGCTCTGAGTTGTTGCCTTGTCGGATCGCTCGCTTGTGCACGGCCCACCAGTCGTGCGCGTTCAACCGTAGCTGAAGTTGTGCGCAGACGACTTGCTTTGATTCTTCAATGCCGAGAAGCTCGAAGTGATCTTCCAGCTCTTCCAACCAGTCGATCGCCATGGAAGGACCCTCGGTGCCACTGAAGGAAGTACGGCACGCCTTCTTGAATTCTGACACTTCAAAGTTGTACTTTTTCGGTACCGCTGGTTGACGTTCGGGCTCCTCCGTGTCGACTTCAATGGGTTGGACCGCCGACACGGTGACAGTAGGCGTGGTGACGGTAGGCACAGTCACAGAATTTCCGTTGGCCGCCATTATTTGGACGATCTGCTGCAGAGTATCCAGCTACTTTTTTGAAGTTTAGCTTGTGCGTCGAAGCGAGGTTCGAATTGGGCCTGTCGCGCCTCTGTCTGTTGATGTCGGATCTCAGACTCATTCTACTGCGCCTCCATCATGCGCAACATCCTTTCGATGGTACTGTTAGAAGGTCCGGCCCACGAACGACGCGAACTACTAGAGCCGCTAGAAGCGCTCTGCTCTTGCCCGGCCGTGGGTTCCGGCACTTCTGCAATACGAAGGCAAACGCATCAGTCACAAATTATTACGGACTTATTGTATGAAACAACTTATCTCATCGATGCGTGGTCAAAGGTTTAAAACTCTAGACGCGAGGCCAAAGGATGTAAAGCCGTGCTCTGATACCATTATGTCAGGCCCCGATTCCGCAGAATCGATAGTCGTCCTCCGGGCGTGATGCCGTGTGAACCTAAGTTGCGATCGCACAAGGCGTAGTCATAAGGTTATCCGAAACACAATATCAAGTTAGAGTACGCAGAGAAATTGATTGACATATTTGAAATAGAAGTAGACTTTTCATTGATAATAAAACTTCATTTACATTGACTCCATTACAATTATTGTCGCGCGGGCTACAACATGACTCGACTTACAAAACGAACGCCGATGAGATAGTCGTTCCATACATTACATCCCTTTCTATAAGAAAAAATTATTACACATTCCACCTGCAATCGAAGGAAGTCGAGTCGTCATTTGTCTTCTTTGTACTGTGTGCGGAGTCTTCAAAAGAAATTTCAGAACATAAGCCTTCACACGCGGACGAGGCTTCAAAAGGGTTCACTTTGCCTTGAGTTGCAAGTGGCACGCCCTTCGTGGTTTGGGGTACCTACGTGGAGAGCGAGGATCAGTACATTACACTTTGTACTGGTGCGTGGCTATTTAAGTTCCAAGCTCTCATTTGGTTGAAGAGTTTATATGACTTTAGTTCATGAATTTTTTTAGCCATCCTAATGAATTTCAAACAAACATATGACAAGCATAATGTAAAATACGTTGGAACTTACCCACGGCGGACCGCGTCGCGCCTTACGAAACTTACCATGTTCTTCCCTGTCAATTGTTATCATTTTCATACCAAGTGCAATACTTCGTGTGGTTGGTCACTGGCTCCCAGAGCCATCGTGGAATCCTTTAGCTTTTGTTAGACGAGGCCCTTTCAACGCGAGTAGCGAGCTCCGCTGCAAGTCCTCGTCTAATATCGTGCCCAGCACAGCTTATGTAAATGTTTCCTTCCTTGGCCGCAACGGTCCCGTGGCCCCGGGTTGCCGTGCGGGAAAACTCTACCTTGTCGACAAGTTGTCCATGACCGTGCAAAGACCATTTTTCTTTTAGTTATTAAGACATAGTCTACATTCTCTTTGAAAACTCAATCATTTTACCGTGTCCGTGCTCTTGCATTTATTCTTTCACGCGCAACAATATTATGATTTACCTAGGAAGGGATCGAGAAGAGAAGGGTCAGCCACTCACCTTGAGTTTACTTCAGATGAGAGAACTTGTTGGTCGTGCTAGACGTCGCCTACGCGATTACCTGAAATCGTACAAGCAACCGATTAGAACACTGCATTATTCAAAAAATTCGATAGGAAATGCGAGTTCGAAATGCAAGCCATGAAACCATCAAAAATATTCACGAAAACGCATTCAGAAAATAAAGCCAAAACCAACGCTAGCGGCGTGAAAAGCAGAGCAACGGGAGGTCTCTCCCGACTCAGTCGCAGAGTCAATCATTGAGACGCAACCCGCTGAATATGGAACTTGGTTCCGAAGAAGCCATTCCATAACGGGGAATGGATCTTAATTCAACCGTTCCAGTTCGATCGACTTGATCGATCCCGACCTATCGGTCCCGACCGAATCGATAGCAATAATGTTCCTTTCTCGTGCACCCCGTTGACGGAGTACAGGGCACGATGTAGGGACGGTGCACTACACACATGATAGGTGACGAACTCATCTCCGAAGTCCCTCTGTCTCCTCACCAGCTTAGATCTGGGTTCTGCGAGTTCTGATTCAATAATTGTCTCTGGTATGACAATTTTTTTTTCTTGGACTGCATCTTCTTTGGAAGTGATAGCCGCCTGTGCACTCACATTATTCTTCGGAATATCCATGATAACAATATTCTTGTGCCTCGCAAATTTATCTTCAATGAATTCGGCATTGCGAGATTCAATGATTTGATTGGTTTCAATATCAAAAAACCTCCGAGCATCACTTTTCTCAGCATACCCCAAGAAGATCGTCTTTGTAGTCTTTGTCCCAAGCTTTTGAATCTTCAAGTCCGAAAACTTCACATATGCTAGGCACCCCCACACTCGAATGACGTTCAAGTTGGGTCTGACTTTGAACCAGAGTTCATGAGGAGTGACTTCGGAACCTGCGTTCGACACTCTTTTCAGAATAAACGTAGCCGTTAACGCAGCTTCTCCCCAGAAGCAGTTTGGAATACCTGCAGTCAACAATATTGAGTTTATCATCTCTGTCAACGTCTTGTTATTACTTTCAGCTACTCCATTTAATTGAGGAGAATACGGAGCAGTTGTCTCACTGACAATTCTATGTTCTTTACAGAACGATGCGAATTCAATATACCTGTACTCTCCGCCTCGATCACTTTTGAGTCTCTTGAGTTATTGCCCAGTTTGACGTTCACTCTCAGCCCTGAACTCCTTGAACTTCTCGAATGCTTCATTTTTAGACTTGAGCAGATAGACGAACGCGTACTTGAGTAGTTATCGATGAATATAATAAAATACTTCATCTTGGCCTTTGTGGAGAACTGTCCGAAGTCACAGATATCTGAGTGTACCGACTCCAGAAGATCTGTACTTCGATTCACCCGTTTGAACGATTTTCTAGTGATCTTTGTCTGTGCACAAACCTCACACTTCTCCACATCTTTACCCCCACATTTGGAGATAAGCCCTAGACTAGATATTTTGTTTATTCTTTTACAATGAACATATCCTAGTCTATTGTGCCATAACTCAAGAGAATAACTAGAAGAAGAAACTGCATTAATCATTTTTGCAGGAGTTACAAGTTGAAGTTTGAACATCCCTTTGGTACAATAAGCTTTTTCGAAGTATGTTCCTTTGTAGGACATCACTATCTGCCCAGCATTGACGTCCATCCTCAAGCCTGCGTTATATAGCAGACTTCCAGAGACCAGGTTCTTGGCTATCACCGGTACATACTTTACATCTTGAATCGTCAGCGACTTCCCCGAAGTCAGGTTCAGTACCACCGTTCTTGTCCCCAGTACTTCAGCTTGTGTCTGGTCCGCCACCATAACCTTCTCAGATGTAGCCTTGTATGTGGTGAACAACTCCTTATTAGAGCAAATATGACAGGATGCACCCATGTCCACCCACCAGTCGGTGTCAACAACAGCCGTGGCAACCTACACAATCATGGCAACCTTGTTAGGCTCACCTTGCTCTATCTGTTTGGACTTTGATCTGCAGTCTCTACGATAGTGGACCTTCTTTCCATAATTGAAGCAAGTCACATCTGACTTGGGCTTTGGCTTTGACTTGAACGAAGTCGACTTCACCTTCAGATGGTTGAAGTCATTTTTCTTCTGGTTGTGAGAAACCTTATGCTTCCCCTTGGAGTCCCCCGCATACACCAAGTTGGCCTCTGCCAACTGTTTGGACAACGTGTCCAATTTGTTTTTAGCCATCAACTCATCTATAACATTGATGTTGTGAAGTAGTTGATCCAGGCTGATTTGAATCTTCTTCATCTGCATGTCTGAGATAAAACTGCTCCATCCTGACGGAAGCTTGACAACTATACCCCTACGACAAAAGCGTCGACAAGTGGCATACTATCGTCCTCACGTTTTTGACGTAACTTGAGGAACTCCTTGACTTGAGGCAACATCGTCTTGTCATCCTCAAATTGCATGTTCCAGACCTTCTCAGTCACATGGATCTTGTTGGGGTTCTCATCCGCCTAGTAATGCTTCTCTAGAGACTCCCAGATGACCTTAGCATGGTCCGTCTTGCTGTACGACTCCGCCAGAGTATCCTCCATGGAGTTCAAAATCATCATCTTGCAGAGATTGTTCTCTCCTCCGTTTGTTCTGTTTTGCGGTTGCAATCACAACTGCCTGAACAGTAGCATCATCCTTGTCTGGAATCTCCGATTCCGGTTCTGTCAGAACGTAGTCCACCTCTGCCAGTTGCAGATTCATGCATACCTTCCTCTTCCAGGAGTTGTAATGATCCCCGTCGAACTTCTCAAGTTTATTGAAACTTGTATCCAGAAGTTTCGCACGGCTATTCTTCATCTACAAGGAGGGTAGAACTATTTGTCGAGATCAGAGGTTCTCAAGTTTGTTGAGATCTCCGTCGAACTTCTCAAGTTTGTTGAAACTTGTATCCATAAGTTTCCAGGAGTTAGTCCCGGGGCTTGATCAAAGATGGTAGAACTATTTGTCGAGATCAGAGTTTCAAACAAACGTTCCCCTTCTGATTATTCTCGAGATCCACGAGGAACACTATAATATAAATCTGATTACAAAAGCAACAATAATCAGAAAATAAATCTCACGTTCTTCCTCGCAATCCCAGTTGCTGACGGACAGAACTGAGTTACAACTCAGAGAAAAGAGAAGAAAGAAGAAAAAGAAAAGGTTCTTGCTGGGGTGATTAAGATCACCGTTGCTCAAAGCAAGATTCGTCCCACCACGATCTACTTCCAGGAACCAGCAAGTTCACGAAGAACTTCTGGAACGCTCGTAAGTCAATATTTGAGACTTGAACGGGCTTCCTGGACTTTACGGACTCCCTTAACTCTCTTCTTGGTGCATCTTCCAAAGGAGGCCAAGGGGCTCTATTTATAGAGTGGAGTGAGACTTCACCTTTTCTCCTATCCGATGTCGGACTAAAATACTAGTGCTCAAAAATAGAGTTTGATATTTTAGATCATCCAACAATCAGCATAGTAGTGTGCTGGTCCACGCCTACCCCCCGAACACTCCCGTGCTTGCACGAGACAACCTGGAGTCCGTGTCCGAGTCCGCACAACAAAAATCAACTTGCATCTTGTTGGAATTAATTCTTTTTCCTTCTAGAAAAATACTCCCACATGGCATACACTTGTGCTCCACCACACCTCATGTGCACACCTCAACACAAACAATGCATTATATTGAGATACTCACCATTTGGTGTAGCCGATGTGGGACTATCTTTCCTAGTCTAAAGGCAAAAACACCAACAGTATTCACTTTTCCAAAATGATTCACTTTTCCTCTCAATTTTATTGTTATTTCCAAACAATCTTTTCAAATGCCAATTTTTTAAAAAAATAAAAATTGTAATTTTTCAAAAGAAATTGATTTCCTTTTATTTTATAAGGAGCATGCAAAGAAAGAGATCTTCAAAGAAAATAAATAAATAAAAAGGAAGATACTTCATCTATCCAACACAAGTATTCACTTTTCCACAAGGATTTACTTTTTCTCTCAATTTTATTGTTTCCAAACAATCTTTTCAAACGCCAAATTTTTTATTAATGAAAGTTGTAATTTTCCAAAAGAAATTGATTTCCTTTTATTTTATTTTCGCGAACCAAACAAAGTCTGGTTGACCTAGTTGCAATGTTTATATATATATATATATATATATATATATATATATATTATATATATTTTATATATATATATATATATATATATATATATATATATATATATATATATATATATATATATAAAATCCTTATATATATATATATATATATATATATATATATATATATATATATATAAGGATTATATATATATATATATATATATATATATATATATATATATATAAGGGTTATATATATAAGGGTTATATATATATATATATATATATATGTATATATAACCCTTATATATATATATATATATATATATATATATATATATATATATATATATGAGAAGTATGATGGTGAACTCTTGAAACAAGGGAATCGATATGATTGGATTTGCACTATTTTCTTCTGATAATAGGTTGGGACCTATCTGGATGACCATAAACACTTCATATATATATATATATATATATATATATATATATGTATATATATGATCTTTGTTTGGTATTATGTAGCTGGTTATCCCAACAAATGTCCAATTTGAGAGAAAATGGAAATATAACTCAAAATAGACTTCCAACTCCATTTTTTTTCTCTTTTCCGAAAAAAAATTCAAAACTAATATTGACTTACAGTGGCTTTGGTTGAGTTTTGAATAAAATATGCTCATGAACTACTTTTAATGTTTTATCACATTCTTTTTGAATTTGCGCTTTTGCTCTACTTCAAATGAACCCGACTAGCCCTAGTGGTTACAGTGCTAGACCCGGCTCGTTGACCTGAATTTATCATTGTGAAAAAGACATGATCGAGCACAATGACTTACAAGATCCTCTGGAAAAACTAGGATTGTTTACCATGTCCAAATTTGGATCTTATTTTGCCAAGGCAGGTTAAGTAGGCCTAGTCCCAATTAATCTTGATATTTGCTTGTTTAATACTATATTAAATCAAATATCAAATAAAAATCCCTATAAAAACTAAGCCCACCATTACCCATAGATGATTATATGGCCCATCACTAGGGTTAGTGTGTTTATAACCGGCTAAGTTATAAACGATGATGAGTATGGATGAGACGGGTTATGTTATTTAACATTTTTAAACCCGTTTCCAAGAGGTTAACTTATTGGGTTTTTTTTTACTTCTGTATAAGATGCACTTTTTTTTTCCTTTGAAATGTCAGCATTGCGTAGAAAACTTTGTACACGATGCGTTTTATGACTTTTGAGCCCATTGCTTTTTAACTTTCACCATTTTTATGAACGAAAGGAATACTACGTACCACAGGTGTGGTACGATCCACTCATCTTCCGTCACCCATCCAAGATCTTAAAGAGATTGAATTTGAATTGTCCAAATATTATGTTAAAGTTTTGGAGTTTGAATCCGCCGTAGCCTCTCTTATTTATATGGGCTGCATTATCCTACAACAGTATGATTTAGTTATTGGAACCTAAGGTATTTTGGTGGTGGGTTTAATTGTCAAGTATTTTTTTTCTCTTCTTCCTATGTTATGTTTGGAAGAGGAAAAATTGGTGAGTCCTATCTCAAAATGACAAAAAAAATTGAGTAGGACCTGCATGTCATATTTGAGTGAGCATGCCTATATAACGAACGGTTGATTCACCTAATAATTGTTTGTTTTGTAGGAGGGTAACTAAATGCTCATTAAATTTAAGTTTTTCAACTTTCTATTTTTTTTTGGTTTGTATCTTAAACCAAATTTAAGTTAGAGAACTTCAACATATGTGCCCAGGAAAAAAAGTCTATATGTGATAAAATTCACGTCCCTCTAATTTTGTCAACCTTTTTATACCAAACAATGAGAGTACTCCCAAGTTCTCCAAGTTCGTCCAAATTCTTGACTAGTTCCAAAAAACCAATCTCCTAAGGTCCTTGCTAGTATACCACAGCTACATAATGTTGGTGTGGAAGGAGGACCATATATGTATATTATTCAAAGTGTAAAATTGGAAACTGTCGTAAGGCAAAAGCTCAAACACACGGAGACGAAGCTTTCTCGTATATTATCAACCACTCAAGTGTATCTTACAAGCTATCCCTACCTCTCTTTATATAGGGAGAGAGGTTGGGGGGTTATGAAGAAATGAAGGGCCAAAGGTCATGTAGGTTACAAGAAGATGAAAGACGAGAAGCCATATGAGTTACAACACTCCCCCTTGGCGCTCCAGAAATTCTGCTTGTAAACATCTCTGAGTTTCTTCGTCTGTCTGTAGCTTGCATCTTCAAGTTTGACCCTCTACTTGTGCCTCGTCAAAACCTTGCCAAAGAAAATCCAGTGGAAAAAAAACTTTGGTCGAAGGACAAAAGAGTACACACAGGTCAGTGTGATGGGGATAAACTTAACCATTGCAAAGGTGCCTCGTCAAAACCTTGTCAGGGAAAACCCAGTGGAAAAAAAACCGTTGATCGAAGGACAAAAGAGTACACGATGGTTTAGAAGTATACACTGGATACTCCCCCTGATCACAATAGTCCTTAGTGAATAAGAGATTTGAAATGTGTCTCGTTAAAAACCTTGCCAAGGAAAACCCAATGGGGAAAAACTTGGTCTAAGGGAAAAAGAGTACACAAGCATACATCAGGATGCTCCCCTTTTCACTCGCACTCGACAGGGCGCTGGATATACGCACAACAGGACGTTTGGAGGCGCTCGTTGGGGCGCTCCCCCTCACATGCACACAACAGGGTGCGGGAAACATGTTTCACTTAGGCTAGCTCTGAAAGCTTCCTAAGTCCAATCGCTCTGACATATTTCTGGAACGAGTGTTTTGGCAGTGACTTGGTGAACAAGTCTGCACGGTTATTCTCCGATCCAATGTGTTGCACTTCAATCTTCTGAAGCGCTTGTTGTTCATGTGTAAAGAACAACTTGGACGATATGTGCTTGGTAGCATCCCCTTTGATGTAACCATGTTTCGCTTGATCAATAACAGCGGTATTGTCCTCATAGACGACAACAGGTTCATCTGGGTCATATGGAAGATCACATGTACTTCGAATATGGCCAATAACAGCTCGAAGCCATACACACTCTCTAGTCGCCTCATAGAGCGCGAGTAGCTCAGAGTGGTTCGTTGAAGTAGCCACTAAGGTCTGTTTGTGAGACCTCCAAGAAATTGCCGTGTTCCCAATGGTAAAGACATAACCAGATTGGGAACGCCCCTTGTGCGGATCAGATAAGTATCCCGCATCGGCGTAGCCAACAAGGGTCGCGTTGCTTCGAGTGCCAAGAGCGTTGGACTCACTCAAAATCGCGTATGGATAGAACAAGCCTAAGTCCGTAGTACCCTTAAGGTAGCGGAAAATATCTTTTATGCCATTCCAATGGCGGCGTGTTGGCACGGTGCTGTGTCGAGCTAGACAATTCACAGCAAACGAGATGTCCGATCTAGTACATTGGGCCAAGTACAATAAAGCGCCTATTGCACCCAGATAAGAGCACTCAGGACTCAATATCTCTTCGTCGTCCTCCTTTGGACGGAATGGGTCCTTAGTAATGTCTAGAGAGCGGACGATCATGGGAGTAGCGGACGGCTTAACATCAAAATGACTAAAGCGTCTCAACACCTTTTGGGTGTAGTTCGCTTGATGGACAAGAATTCCATCTTTACGGTGCTCGATCTGCAGGCCGAGGCAAAACCGTGTCTTTCCAAGATCCTTCATCTCGAATTCCCTCTTCAGGATATTAGCAGTTTCTGACAAGTCTTTTTCGGTTCCTATGAGATTCATGTCATCTACATAGACCGCGATGATTGCGTATCCTGAAGTGGATTTCTTTATGAACACGCATGGGCAAAGTTCGTTATTAACGTATCCCAAACCGATCAAGTATTCGCTTAGGCGGTTATACCACATTCACCCGGATTGTTTCAATCCATATAGCGAACGCCTCAGTCTAATCGAGAACGCATTCCGTGGTCGGGAACTACTTGATTCAGGCATCTTTAGTCCTTGAGGGACTTTCATATATATCTCTGTGTCTAGATCCCCATAGAGATAGGCTGTGACCACATCCATGAGCTGCATATTCAGTTTTCGGAAACTACTAAACTGATTAAGTAGCAGAATGTTATGATGTCCATTACGGGAGAATACTTCTCCTCGTAATCAATTCCAGAGCGTTGTGAGAAGCCTTGCGCCACAAGGCGAGCCTTGTATCGCACAATCTCATTTCTCTCATTACGCTTCCTTAGGAAAACCCATTTGTGACCAACTGGTTTAACATTGGGTGGTGTTGGAGCAACGGGTCCAAACACACTTCTTTTCGCTAAGGAGTCTAGTTCAGCCTGGATTGCTTGTTTCTATTGTGACCAGTCCGTTCGTCGTTGACACTCGGCAACACTACGAGGTTCTATGTCATCATTGTTCATAATGTCAGTGGCCACTGAGTATATGGACACATCATCGATGACAGTTTCGTTTCGCTTCAAAATATCGTCTAAGCTAGCATACTCGACGAATATTTCGAGGTTATCGGCATGATTAGGAATAGGCGTTTCATCTGGAATGCGCTCTTCTGATATATTTCCGTGATCCTTAATGATCTCATGTGGCAAAACGCTTTTAACAAGATTTCTCCGCTTTTGGGGCAGAACATCTTTGGAACCAACCGGTCTTCCCTTCTTCTTGGGAATAGCGGCGGACTGGACAGCCGATGGCAGCGTCCTTTGCTCGGCGGGGTCGACCGGAGCAACATGTTTCACAGGAACATGGCGTCTCTCAGGGACGTCTATCCTTGCAGGCACATTTACAGCAGGTATAATTGATCTCGTGACTTTTGGTAGGTCGCTAAATACGTCTGGCATTTGATTTGCAATATCTTGCAGACCTAGAATCCTCTGCACTTCCTTATCACTATGTACAGAGGGGGGATCATGATGAGCAACAGCGGGCACATGCCACGCTAATTCACGTCGTTCCTCATCAACGTTAGCGTGCATTTCTTCCCCTAACGACGAAAAGATTGCCTCATCAAAGTCACAATCCACGTGTCTCGAGGTGAAGAGATCGCCTGTCAAGGGCTCTAAATAGCGAATGATGGACGGAAAGTTATAACCGACATATATTTCCCGTCGCTTCTGAGGTCCAAATTTTGAACGCCTTATCGGCTCAATTGGAACATTGACTAGGCACCCAAACACGCGTAAATGTGAGATATCAGGCTCACATCCAGTAACCAGCTGGTACGCGGAAAGTGGTTGGGTGGCCATGGGCCTCAGACGGACCAAATTTGCAGCGTGCAAAATTGCATAGCCCCATGCAGATAGTGGGAGTTTGGTGCACATAACCAAGGTCCTCGCTATCACTTGCAGTCGCTTTATAAAAGCTTCCGCTAGGCCATTTTGGGTATGAACATACGCAACAGGATGTTCAAGATTTATTTCCAAAGTCATGCAATAGTCATCGAAAGTCTTCGATGTAAACTCCGCGGCATTATCAAGTCTAATAGACTTTATCGGATAATCCGGATGGTGAGCCCTTAACTTAATGATCTGGGCGAGGAGTTTAGGAAACGCTGCGTTTCGGGTGGACAACAACACTACGTGTGACCATCTAGTCGATGCATCAACCAAAACCATGAAGTATTTAAATGGTCCGCATGTTAGTTGGATTGGTCCACAAATATCTCCATGAATTCTCTCAAGGAATTGGGAAACCAATTTCGTAGGTTTCACATGGAGTGGCTTGAGATTCGTCTTCCCAATCGAGCAAGCTTGGCATAGGCTTTTCGGATTTATAACGAAATTCTTTCCTCCAAGAGGATGCCCATGCGATGCATTCATAGTGCGAAGCATCGTATTATGACCCGGATGACCCAGCCGGACATGCCATAGCATAAAAGTCCTCTCATCAACTGGCGCTCGGCGAATGATGAGATTACTCTCGATGTGTTGTATCGTAGTGAGATACAAACCACTTGAAAGACATTTCAACTTCTCCAAGATACGCTTTTGGCCGTACTGAGTGGAGGTAATGAAAAGATACTCGAAGCCATGTTCTCGAGCAGTTTCAACATGAAATCCATTTTCTCGAATATCTTTAAAACTCAGTAAGTACGACTGGACCTTGGAGAATATAAGGCCTCTGATACTTCAACGGGAGTACCATTGGACAACGAAAAACGGGCTTTGCCAAAACCTTGAACAAGGGTTGAGGGTCCCGAAATGGTTGTCACTGAGGTTACTTTAGGCGTATAGGAGATAAAGTATGATTTATCTCTCAAGATAGTGTGAGTCGTTCCACTATCAACCAGACAATCTACTGCCCTGTGGTCCATGCCTATAAGTAAAGAAAATTAAAGTTTGTCACACATTTGAGGAAAGTGCTCGAAATAGAACTTTAATTTATCGAAAAAACAGAAAATACAAACCACCAAAAGTTTCATGACTTAAATCAAACATAGATAGAAAATGGAGATTTATTCTTCCATTTCTGCTACAAAATCGGGGGTCTCAAGATTTAGATTTTCGCACTCGATGACCAGATTTGCTTCGGCCCGGCGCCCCTTATGATAGTTATTAACTTCTTGGGGGATCGCCCTGCAAGTCCGTTGTATATGACCATAAGCACCATATTTGTAGCAGAGAGTAGGCGCTTGGCCTTCCACTCTCGCTTTGGGACGACTGGCCCGTTGGTTCTTACCATGAGACTGCCTAGGAGTCAAAGGTCCTTGGTTCTTGTTAGAACCTCGCTTTGGGTGACGAGACTTAAACTCGCCTATGTTCCTTGGCTGGGACGACTGTCCCTTGTCTCGTTTCCACCGTGGATTTGGTCCACGGAGAGCGTTTGCATCAGGCATTAGAATTGCCTTTGTTCCAGCAGGACGAGAATTATTGTTTCTCATTAAAATGAGACTGTTCTTCTCGTCTAGTAAAAGCTGGGTGATCAGCTCGGGAAACTTGGTGAACTTAGACTGACGGTATTGCTTCTGGAGCAAGTTATCAGTGAAAAAAAATGTGGTGTATGTTTTCTCCAATAGATCACTCTCGGTTAATATCTCACCGCAGTATTTGAGTAGTGATCGAATCCTGCAGACTTTATTGTTGTAATCAGTTACACTCTTGAAGTCTTGGAAGCGCAGGTTCAACCAGTCATGGCGTGCTTCAGGTAGCCATATGGTCTTCTGGTGGTCGAAGCGCTCTTTCAGAGAGTCCCATAGCATCTTCGGCGAGGATATTTCAATGAACTCCGACTTCATGGCGTCAGATAAATGCCTACGAAATAGAATCATCGCTTTGGCGTTCATTGAGCGAGTGACTTCCACTTTAAGCTCTTCTTCGTTATAGATGACGTCCAAGAGGCCCTGCGCATCTAGATGGTTCTGGATGTCTTGCGTCCAGTCCAAGTAGTTCTTGCCAGAGGCCTCAAGGATGGGAAAATCAATCTTGATCGACATTTTTCTACAACAGGAGAAAAATCTTGATCAGTCAACATATAAAACGACAGGTTTATATGGATTTGGTTTGTATAAGCAACAACAAACAATCGTAAATAAAAACAATGGTTTTGAAAAAACAATTTTTGTTTAAAAATTATCTTATATCGATCGACGGGCCGATATAGAGAGGTCAATAAGTTTCTTGTAAAAATGCATAATTATAAATACAATTTGAGCAAAAAATAATATTCGGTCAACCCCTTTCAGTAGCTCTACGTGAATATGACCAGGCGGGAAAATGAGAAAGGAGGGTCACCGGGGACCTCTTAAGAACCAAGCCCCAAGTTCTTTCTGACATCATACCCAAATAGGCGAGCCTATTCGGAGAGACTTCGTAAAATTTTTGTCAAATGTAAGAATAAATAAGATTTTTCAAGAAATTCACGCTATTTGCGAACTGTGCAAAATAGGTGACAATTTAGTGCGTGCTCAAAATGGGCATTGCCTTTGAAAAATTATTAACCAAAAAGGTTTATTTTTTTGGGAGGCCCAAATTTGGCGGTGCCAGAATTTGTTTATGTAGCCAAAACCATTTTTCAAATTTTTCAAGTTTTTTTTCTTAATTACGCAAAAAAAAACGTACAACATAAGGAAGCAACAGCACGCAAAAGAATTGGTGCCCAAGCAAGCGGCACCAAAAAAAATGTCAACTATTTTTCCGACGTCTAATGAAGCGACGCCAAAAAATAGCGAGAAAAAAATACAATTTTTACTACCCATATGTTACAATAATTCACTGAGTAACATAAAGAAATTGCTACTGAGGTGCTTGTCGGGACGCAGGCGCTCGCCGGGGCGCTCCAAATCCAGCATTACCAAAAAAAATGTTAGCATCTAAATTCTCTTTTTCAACATAAAAATTTGCTATCAAAAATTTATTTTCTCAGAAATTAACTAACAAATATGGTTTTTTTTTCAAAAAAAAAACTAGTATGCTAAAGGCTAGATTATAGCAAAGTTATACATAAAAACAAATTTGCAACTGTTAATAGAATGTGAATAGCAAATCAAGTAATGAGAACCAGAAAGCTATCATTCGGAAAAAAAATTCGAAATGAAAAGTCACAGAACTAATATTAATGAAAAACTTTTTCCATGAGCATCTAGAATAACATAATTCAATATAAGGAATCGATCATCATCATCATGAGCTTTTTCCAGAACTAATATTAAGTAATCCCAGAGCTAACATGCATACTTTGGAAAAATTTGTATTAGCATCCTTTGGAGCAAAATATTTGCATGCTAATACAAATTTGGAAAATATTCTTAAGAAGAAATTCATATTATACGGAAAATATTCTTAAGAAGAAAATCCTTTTCTGCTCAAGCATGGATAACTTAGCAGAAGAAGCCTAACAAGTTAATTCCTCTGGTTCCTACCTAACCAGTTTTTTTTTTTTTTGCACAATTTCATTGTTTTGTTTCTCCTTTCTTTAGGTCCATTACTATTTTACTCTGCTGGTGAGTCGAAAAAGTTCTCTTTCTCTACAAATATTACTATTTTTTTAATAGCATGTGAAAAAAAAATCCTTTGGAAAATATTCTTAAGGAAAAATTAAGGGTTACCGTCGTTGTACGGAAACCGCGGAATCGGACAGGACCCACGCGGATACGCGGGATCGGCGATGAGCGACGGGGTGCGCGCGGGGCAACGGTCGGCGGACGGCGAGACGAGAGGTACGTCGGGTCTCCGGCGTTGCACGAGCAAAGTGCTGATAACGTGTCGTAAGGCAAAAGCTCAAACACACGGAGACGAAGCTTTCTCGTATATTATCAACCACTCAAGTGTATCTTACAAGCTATCCCTACCTCTCTTTATATAGGAAGAGAGGTTGGGGGGTTATGAAGAAATGAAGGGCCAAAGGTCATGTAGGTTACAAGAAGATGAAAGGTGAGAAGCCATATGAGTTACAACAGAAACTATGATTTGCTGGAAATATTAACCAAAGCCTCCCAGGAATTTGCATCGAGATCTTGTTCTGTCTAATAAAAGTAGGGAAAATTACAAAAAAAGAGAGAAATTTTGAGTCGCAATCCAATTTTTTTTAATCCATATTCAAGGTGTACCTCACTTATTTACCTTAATGTAAGTTATCATCCACATTTCAGAAAATCCGTCCAAGACCGACGGTCAACAAGTTTGACCGATAATTTTGGACGAAAATACCCTAATCTTCTTCCTCCCCAAAT
This sequence comes from Iris pallida, assembly GCA_029216955.1. Taxonomy (NCBI): domain Eukaryota; kingdom Viridiplantae; phylum Streptophyta; class Magnoliopsida; order Asparagales; family Iridaceae; genus Iris; species Iris pallida. The sequence goes on from JANAVB010041219.1 coordinate 21,160,019, forward strand.
CCAAACTCAAATCCTAATCCTAATCCCTCCTCCAACTCCTTCCGCTCTGCCCCCCTCCCCCGCTCTCGTTCCGCTGCCACGTCCCCACCCTGCCGCTGTCGCCCTCCTCCGTCGCGCGGCAACTAGCAGAAGTAGCAGCAGTAGCAGTATGGGAGGGCTCGCACGGGGGCCGACAGTAGCATGGAGGAGGGGGTCGGGGTCAACTACTGGCCGGAGGAGGGGGGTGGGTTTCGACTGCTGACCGGAGGAGAGAGGGGGGTCGGTAGGGTAGGATAGGAGTTTGGGAAGAAGAAATAGGAGGAATATTTTCGTCAAAAAATGTCGGTCAAAGGAGTTTACTGTCAGCTGTGGACGATTTTTGTCAAAAGTGAGGGGATTCATGCTTTATTGTAAAGCAGTAGAGTACACCTTGAATATGGATAAATAAAGTAGGGTGTAACTCAAAATTTCTCAAAAAAAATCCTTAGCAATGTTTTAATTGTCCTAGTGTCATGAGTTGCGCACATGAGTATTTCCGATGGAAAATGCTTTATATACCTCCAAAATTTTATTCCTCTATGTCCTTCCGCCACGTGGCCCTCTTCTATTCGCTTATGTCTTTTTCCAACTCCTCTCCCCTATTTGCTTGGGTCAATAAGGGAGTGACATGTGGCGGATGGACATGGAGGGATAAAATTTTTGGAGGTACATATAGCATCACTCATTTCAGATGACCCAAATCTCCGTAACCCTAATTTCTCTCCTCTTCTCCTCCTTTGTCTTTATTGCTCGAACCAAGAGAAACCATTTCCCTCGTGTGGACAACATGCCACCATCCTCCTCGAGTCTCCTTCCTCTACACGGTGACCTCTCCCCCGTCCCTGATGAGCCCATGCTAGACCCCATTAATAATAATAATAGTAATAAAATTTAGAAAAACTTAGGAGGATTTCTTATAATTTATCCATAAAAGTATTTGTCAAAATAAGTTTGTAATTCTTGTGGGAAATGTGGTGTGACCAAAATCAGAGTTGATCCACGAGGTATGATATTGAGTTGGACCCATATATCTTAAAACGTAAATTCTTTTGTTAGATGCTGGATCAATTTCAATTATCTATCCCATGCCCTCACTTTGTATTACCTTGGATGATGACCATTATAATCTGTCTTGAATCAAACATCAAACCAACTGCCAACCTTGGACTCCTATATAATATCACTTGTGAGATGATATTAGAATGAACTCATGTCTTAAAAGAAATTTTATTGTTAAGGCCTATTCTAATTATATCTAAATTTCATGTTCTTCATTTATATTCTATGTGGCGGTAAACTACCAACTCCCTTGTTATACCACCTTGAGTGTTCAAACATATAAGATATAACCCAACAATTTTTTTTAGAATATATATTGATGTACTTATGTTGTTACTATATATTATTTGTCGAATTGAAGCTTCATTTGAATTTTAACTTGTAATTGAGCTGTATGACTAGGAAGTATAATTGAGCCATATGTTGACAAGGTTTAGAATTTCTCTGTCGGAAGGGTCCATCCATGTGAGTGCTTGGTATTGTTGGTTGTCTAATACTGACAACAGACATGTCAAATTACGTGCATTATAAGAAACTCAGTGTATCAACCCTACCTCTGGAATTTTTGTAAAATTAAGAACATGTTGTAATTAACTAGTTGACTATGACAACTAACGAAATAGAGAGAACCTCATCTTTTAAAAAGGTAATTTTTAAAGGCACACCATATTTTACTCTAGGACAATCAAGTTCTTGTTGGCAGTCCTAATATAAAGTAAGACTGCCAATTGTATATTGAATAAAATCAAAAATTATCTCTTTCTCTCCCTTCTTTTCTTCCATCAATCAGGATTTCTAGAGAACCTCTTAGCGTATGCTTGACAATTGTAGGGGTAGCAGTTATGAGACGTTTTAAGAGTACCGATTATGAACGGTTATGAGGGTTCCGATTTTAGATGGTTTTGACTTTTAAACCAGTCCAATCCATGCTTTGTAATTCGCTAACGAGCGATTTTGAAAGTTTTCTCATGAATAAAATTAAATAGGAAACGGTATTAGTAGTTATAATTATATATCTTTGTTGATGATATAAATGAAATAAAATAATAAAATCTCTGAAATCTACTAATTTTGGGTATTTATAAAGCCACCCAAAATAACATTATACCGATTTTGGAGAGTTTTTTAGCCGATCAAAACCAGTGTGTCAAAAAAATTAACATGCAAAGATTTTCATAAACGGCCGGTTCAAAAATACTCTAGAACTGATATAAATATCTTTACCATGGAGACCCTTAGTCTTTTAGACTACAACACGTTATAGGCATACGTAACTCTACCACGAAGGTTCACGATCTGTGATTATCCTCGAACGAAATAATAAAGTATGATCTAAAAAATCTTTATGATATGCTAGATCTGTTCTCTTTTTAACAGATAAAGATTAATTTTTTTCTTTACACAAATAGTGATTTATATAAAGATCAAGCCATCCAACATTGGCCATCAATAGATCCTCCTCGAAAGATCGTACCAGCGAATAGTGGTTATCAATATATATTTCTTGAAAGATCGAACAAACCAACATTGATGCGGCATCACGCCTCAGCGAGGACGATCGCTCCTACGGGAGCGGGGCGTGACATAATGGTATCAGAGCACGGCTTTACGTCCTTGGACTTCATGTCGAAATCTCTCAGTTTTGGAAGCTCGTTCATGGAAAAAGAAGTGTGCGCTCTCTCTCAAATATCCTTCGGCATGTCCATACAATAAGTCTAAATATTTTCAAAAGCTCGTACAAGCGTTCAATTGAACGCATCGGTAAGCCATCGTCAGACACATTGGTAGGCCTTTGTGCCGAACGGTGTCAAACTTGTCTTGGTAGAAAATATATGCTAAAGTTAACAAGTCGTGTGCGTGCCTAACTAGTCCTACGTTGACCCTAGAAATTGAGCATGCAAACTCGAAATATAGTCCGCACGAGATAGCTATGCACACGGCCTTTTGGCTAAGTTGTGCCGCGCGTCGCGCACCTCGACTTTTTGGTGCAAACGAGTTGCGAGCAATATCAAGTATCGCTCGGTCGGGAATGAGATATACTTAGAGTGTATATCGATAGGAAAACTATCGAACTAACGCTTAGGCGTGCACGAAAGATTGATTTGGATTTTGAGGAATAGTGCGAACGACTTAGTACGTCGAGACGATGTGAGCGATTACGCTAGAGATTCGTCGAACGAATCTGAAAGATGTCTTAGCGAATGATGCAAACGTAATTGAGGACTAGATCGGATGGCTCGAATCCGAGTGGTGTATGGTTTGTCGTGAAAATCATTCGAGCGACAATTGAGGATTAGAGGTAACACGAGTATGTCGGCGAGGCGATGCGATCCCGCAGAGCCTTAGAACGCGTCACGCTTAGTTGGTCGTGACTTCGAATGTCTCGAACGAGATATTGTTCGGACAACTTGTCAATGGGCAACGCAAGTTAGAAAACGATTCGAAACGATGAATGAAAATGAATGTCTTGATCGAGGAAATCTAGTAAATCACATGTGCGATTTCGGATTGAGTCAAATGAAATGTGACTTGAGTTTTGGACAACGATATTGAAACTAGCTTGAGGAATAGCGATCGAACTTGATCTTGAATATCGAAAAATTATGGTATATCCAGTTCGGACAATAGCATCAGTCTCACGACTTGAAATTGGTTGCAAAGAAAGATCGTCAGGTTATGCATATCGTCGATGGTATTGAGGCGTATCAAAGATCGATATACGATAACTCGGAGGTACTCTGACTCGACGAATGACGATCGTGCAAATGTCATTGTTCCGATGGATGCTATACTCGAGATGTTGAAATGTGTCGAGGAAAATATAGACATGGCTCGAGGATTTTATAGTTGAATGAATGACGATCGGACTATCGAAGTAAGATCATGGCTTGGAGGAAAATGAAACGTTTGGATTTGCTTCGTAGATAACCACAACGTTGATGTTCTTGTCTTATGCGAGCACAACCCCAACCTCGTACATGCATCATGCCAATTAGGGCGATCACTCCGCGTAAGTGCTGGTATGGTGATTCATACAGCGGGGGTGATCGAACTTGCATGGCGTGATAATTTGATGCATCGACTTATGATTTGACGCGAAGGTGGACTCGAGAATGACTTAGCGTGCGTGACGGTCGAACTTGAGGATTGAGTAGGTTCAATTCGCGTATCGAAAATGAATTAGTCTAGACTCAAATAAGAGTTATGCCCCGATGAGAATGATTATTCCGCGGGAGCGTTGCATAGTGATTCAAGAACCACCGTGGATAATCGGACTCGCGTGAGATTGGGGCGCAACATATTGTCAAAGCTAGACGATCTCGTGATCGAATACATGAATTGGTTGGAATTGGTGATTTGAATGGATTCGAATACGCACAACGAATGCATTGATACGAATAGGTGATCGTGCTCGATGTTTAAAAATCTGAGTGACACGAGCTTGGATAGAAAAATGTCGTACTACCGACTTTGGTTAGACCCTAGGATTGGGGTCAGTGTTGGCATTATTGTTGGAGAACTATGATTCTAATCCTGACATTGACTTAGCCTTGAGAAATGGCCTAGCGGTTAGGCGAGATGCCCTGTTTCAAGAGTTATCAATCGAAAGATTGATCTTGAGAATTGGTATGAATGGATAGTGTAAATCACGAATATAGGAATACCCCTCACGAGATTCAGCTGACATGTATATATTTCAGGGACGCCTGAATATGTGCACGATGCGACTCGAGTGAGAATGACGAATTCTCTATCATATGGCTTGGCTGAATGCATGTATTTTAGGGACGCCTGGAATACGTGTACGTTCCAACCAAGTGATACGTTGAGTTCAAGAAAGACATGAGGAATGGAAGAGTGTCGAGAATTTAAGATCGTGTTAAGAAAAAAGATTGATGATAGTACGAGCGTGGCTCGGAATCGAAGAAACGCGTAGGTGGAGTGTGCATGATAAGTTATGGCGTACCTCGCACGACGGTTATAGCTCCGTGTCTAGGTGTAGTGACCCGCTCCGCCCTAGCGGAACGCCGATTCCAAACGGCGTGTGCAACGACTCAAAACGAGCCGTCGACCCGAAGAGTTGCCTCGACCCGATGAAGTATCGATGCAAATCGATGCCAGACTTGCCTTGGCCCGTCAAGATGAATCCAGACTTAGACTTCCAAAGGCGCGCTCGGAGTATCGCTCGGCCAATGCAAACATCGCTAAGGTGGGTGGCTCCGATGAACCCGTCTGTGCTTAGCCTAGACACATAACAATGCGGACACATTCACGAGAATCGCTAGGCGATAATATCTTGCATGCTAATAAATGACTCAACGCACCTAGCTAAGGGAATAATCCCATCTTACATGCTTGTTTAGAACATGGAAAAGAACTCGACAATTATAGAAACGCTCGTACCGCGCTCTACGCTCGTGCTAAGGCACAAGCCCACGTTCATGTCCCTTATACGTTCAAACAATGAAACAATGAATGGTTTGCAACAATAAAACGGGAAGGCTATCAACATAGTCGCTCCGAGTAGAGTTTAGCAACATTGGAAGGCTATGGGACCGATGGGTCGCCAAGGCGACTCCCACACTGAGAGTTGCATAATGCATGAATGAATGAATCAAAGAATGAATAAGCAAACACATGAATGACTCTATGAACATACGAACAAGTGAAAGAATAAAATGAAAGAAAGAATACATGAAAGATAAGACATGGAAGACGCTAGCGACAGGTATGACGGGCACGTGCAACGGGGCTCGCTACCCGCGCTGTACGGACGCCAACCTGGTCGTTAACACATTATGGCTAAGGGTTAGCCTACGGCTCGGAGATAGCCGCTAAGTAAAAGACAAGTTAATACGAAATGGTCGTGGACAAACGGCACAGGCGATGGGGGGAATACCGTGGCCGTCGTGTGGAAGGATTCTGCGACACGGGCGTTGGGGGGGTAAACCGTGGCCGGCCTAGGCGGAATCAACGGCGCTTACGGGCTGCTTGGGTGCGGGCTTGGGCACCAAGAGACGTAAGTAGGAGGGTATATTCAAGAGACTTAACGGGATGTACCAGCCATCACCCTACGCTAAGTTGAGAATTGCCACAGGAGAATGTCCTAAATGGCTTGTAAAGCCAGCGACCCGTGCATGTAGATTAAGTGAACTATGCTGGTGGCAATCCACGTGCAAGTTCTTGCATTGAAATCAAAGTAGTCTAAGTTAAATGAACAAGTGTCTCCTGAACATGCTTGCAAAGTAACATCCTGAACATGAACGTGCTCGAAATGTAACATGCCTGAACATGCTTGAAATGTGCCTCTTGAACATGCTCGAAACGTAACACTAGAACATGCCCACGACGTGCTAGAACCCGAGACATGGACACACACTCGATATTGAATGCGTACATGAATCGTGTTATGTTATTATACATGAATTGTTGTTTAACTTGGTTTACCTTGAACAGGGAAGGCCGGACGGTAAGTATGGGTAAGTCGTACATGTATTTTCATGTGACACTTGAGTTCGGTAACACGAGATAGGCTATGCAATATGCTATGAAACTGATCCTAAGGCAAGATTAGAAAGACAATGAATGATAGAGATGCACAAAAGTAAATGGAACGTGTTTGGTAATGATGGCATTGTGGGCGAGCTAGCCTCCCCACCAGTGCATAACAATGTGCTGATAACCCCACAGTATGCTTGCAGGATAGCAGGAGACACCGGCGGGTACGGAGCTTCCATCGAACGTGTCAAGGCGCGGAGCCAACTCTGGGGCCTTGGAACGTTGCAAGAAGCTGAAGCACCCTATACAGGACATAATGTATCGGAACATCGCCATGTATCATTCCATGTTGTAAGCCACTTGGCACGTCTTTTATGTTTCAGAGAGAGAGCTTGAGCGATTTGTAATATCGGCCTAGCGCCGCTTGTAAACTTCTTGAAATTCAATAAAGAGATTTGGATTCGCTTCTACTTGTGTTCATTTTTACTTCCGCTGCAAATGGGGACACTCTGTGCGACCCTGTGGCCTAGACTCAAATCGGCCGTTTCTGGACTTGGCCTTGCACGGGCGCAACCTAGGCCCGTGCGGCATCACGCCTTAGCGAGGACGATCGCTCCTACGGGAGCGGGGCGTGATAGATTGGTATCAGAGCACGGCTTTACGTCCTTGGACTTCATTTCGATTATCTCAGTTTTGAAAGCTCGATTGGAAGAAAAGAAGTGTACGCTCTCTCTCCTTGTGCCTTGGGATGTTCCATACAATAAGTCTAATATTTCCAAAAGCTCGTACAAGTACTCGGTTGAACGGGATCAATAGGCGAAGGCCTTTGTGCCACTACGACGGACTTGATAGGCGAAGGCCTTTGTGCCGAACCACGACGGACTTGAGTTGGAAGGAACCGATGCTAAAAAGTTAGCAAACGCAAGGCGTGCTTGAATAAGCTTATGCTGACGATAGCAAATGAGTACACGAGACCGAAGTATAGTTCGAATGGGATGGTCATGCACGCAGCCTTTTGGCTAAGTAGTGCGGAGTATCGCGCACCTAGACCCTTTGGTGCAAACGAGTTGCGAACGAGAATGAGTGAGCGTGCAAACTTGAATGTAGTCCGTGCGGGATGGTTAAGCGGTACAGCTTAGTCCGCATGTCGCGCACCTCGACTCTTGGGTGCAATCGGGTTGCGAGCGATATCAAGTATCGTTCGATCGAGAACGGAAATACACTTTGAGTGTATATCGATAGGAATGCTATCGAGTTAACGCTTAGGCGTACGCGAATGATTGGCTTCGATTTTGAGGATTAGTGCGAACGACTTAGTACGTCGAGGTGACGTGAGCGGTTACGCTAGAGATTCGTCGAACGAATCTGAAGGACATCTTAGCGCATGACGCGAACGTGATTGAGGATTAGACCGTATGGCTTGAACCCGAGTGGTGTATGTGATAGGTTCGAATAAGAATAAGAATGAGTGTCGACGACTAGTCGAGTGGCTCGAATCCGAGTGGTGTATGGATGTTCTTGGAAAAATCATTCGAGCGAAACTTGAGGATTACGAAACACAACGAGTATGTCGACGAGGCGATGCGATCGCACAAAGCCTTAGAACGTGTCACGCTTAGTTGGCCGTGACTTTAAAAGTCCCGAACGAGATGTCGCTGGGCAACTTGTGAATGGGTAACGCATGTTAGAAAATGACTCGGAACGACGAATGGAAATAAATGGTCTTGATCGAGGAAACTTAGAGCATCGCACGTACGATTTCGGATTGATACAAATGAAATGTGACTTGAATCTTGAACAACGATCTTGAAACGAGCTCGAGAAATAGCAGATGAACTTGATCTTGAATATTAAATGAAATGGTGGAATATCCAACTCGGACAACGGCATCGTCGCATGACTCGAAATTGGTTGCAAAGGAAGATCGTCAGGTTACGCATATCGTCGATGGTATTGAGGCGTATCAAAGATCGATATGCGATAACTCGGGGGTACTCTGACTCGGCGAATGACGATCGTGCAAATGTTATTGTTCCGTTGGATGCTATACTCGGGATATTAAAATGCGTCGAGGAAAATATAGACGTGGCTCGAGGATTTTCTGGTTGAATGAAGGACGGTCGGACTGTCGAATAGAGATCGCAGCTTGGATGAAAATGAAGTGTTTGGATTTCTTCGACGAAAACCCCAACGTCGACATTCTTGTCTTATGCGAGTACAACTCCAGCCTCGCACATGCGTCGTGCCGATTAGGGCGATCACTCCGCGTGAGCGCTGGTATGGTGATTCATACAGCGGGGGTGATCGAACTTGCACGGCGTGACAATTTGATTGTTTCGACTTGTGGTTTGATGCGAAGGTGACTTGAGAACGATTTGGTGTGCTTGTCGGTTGAATTTGAGGATTGAGTAGGTCCAATCCGCGTATCGAGAATAAGTTAGTCTAAACTCAAACAAGAGTTCGCCCCGATGAGAATGATTATTCCGCGGGAGCGTTGCATGGTGATTCATAAACCACTGTGGATAATCGGACTCGCGTGAGATTGGGGCGCAACGTATTGTCGAGCTAGACGACCTCGTGATCGAATACACGTATTGGTTAGAATTGGTAAACTGAATGGATTCGAATTCTTTGCGCTGCGCAACGAATGTCTTGATGCGAAATAGGCGATCATGCTCGATGTTTAGAAATCAGAGTGACGCGAGCTTGGGTAGAAAATCCCGTACTATCGACTTTGGTTTGACCCTAGGATTGGGGTCAGTGTTGGCATTATTGTTGGGAAACTATGATTCCAATCCTGACATTGACTTAGCCTCGCAAAGATTGGCCTAGCGGTTAGGCGAAACGCCCCTGTTGTAAGAGTTATCAATTGAAGAGTTGATCTTGAGGATTGGTATGAATGGATAGTATGAATCGCGAATGTAGGAAACCCTGCTCACGAGACTCGGCTGACATGCATATATTTCAGGGACGCCTGAGTATGTGCACGATGCGACTCGAGTGAGAATGACAAATTCTCAATCATGCGGCTTGGCTAAATGCATGTATTTTGGGGACGCTTGGAATGCATGCACGATCCAGCCCAGTGATACGTTGAGTTCTAGCACGACTTGGGGAGTGAACGAGTATCGCGAACGTGAAATCGTGCTAGTAAAAGTTGGTACAACGAATTGAACCGTTGATAGGAAGTTATGCTCGATGATAGTGCAATACGTAGTCTTGAATTGGACGAGAATTTCTTAGACTTGGTCGACCCCGCTAAGAAGAAATCATACTGATTTCATGGACGAGAACGCTTGAGAAGCAAATCGAGTCATCTCGATGACCGAGATGAACGAAAGTGAATTTGCCTTAGCCTACGACCCTCGCATTTGACGAATTACAACGTGCCCCATACGGCCATTCCAGTCTCATGACACGACAAAATAGAAACCAATACGAAGAATGCTTGAATTGAAAAAGTAACAACAAGTCTAAAATGAACGAGAAGTAATTCGATAAAATCGACCAAACGTATGCGACACGGAACTTAGAAAGAAACCGAGTACGGTTCGATGCCATCGAACGATAAAGCCATTCGATAGGAAATTGCCTAAGATGTGTACACGATCCGAGTTAAGGAACGGTAGGATGACCTGCACTCAAGAAGTCTCGAGGACGAGACTTGTTTTGAGTGGTGTATTATGTAGTGACCCGCTCCGCCCTAGCGGAACGCCGATTCCAAACGGCGTGTGCAACGACTCAAAACGAGCCGTCGACCCGAAGAGTTGCCTCGACCCGATGAAGTATCGATGCAAATCGATGCCAGACTTGCCTTGGCCCGTCAAGATGAATCCAGACTTAGACTTCCAAAGGCGCGCTCGGAGTATCGCTCGGCCAATGCAAACATCGCTAAGGTGGGTGGCTCCGATGAACCCGTCTGTGCTTAGCCTAGACACATAACAATGTGGACACATTCACGAGAATCGCTAGGCGATAACATCTTGCATGCTAATAAATGACTCAACGCACCTAGCTAAGGGAATAATCCCATCTTACATGCTTGTTTAGAACATGGAAAAGAACTCGACAATTATAGAAACGCTCGCACCGCGCTCTACGCTCGTGCTAAGGCACAAGCCCACGTTCATGTCCCTTATACGTTCAAATAATGAAACAATGAATGGTTTGCAACAATAAAACGGGAAGGCTATCAACATAGTCGCTCCGAGTAGAGTTTAGCAACATTGGAAGGCTATGGGACCGATGGGTCGCCAAGGCGACTCCCACACTGAGAGTTGCATAATGCATGAATGAATGAATCAAAGAATGAATAAGCAAACACATGAATGACTCTATGAACATACGAACAAGTGAAAGAATAAAATGAAAGAAAGAATACATGAAATATAAGACATGGAAGACGCTAGCGACAGGTATGACGGGCACGTGCAACGGGGCTCGCTACCCACGCTGTACGGACGCCAACCTGGTCGTTAACGCATTATGGCTAAGGGTTAGCCTACGGCTCGGAGATAGCCGCTAAGTAAAAGACAAGTTAATACGAAATGGTCGTGGACAAACGGCACGGGCGATGGGGGGGAATACCGTGGCCGTCGTGTGGAAGGATTCTGCGGCACGGGCGTTGGGGGGGTAAACCGTGGCCGGCCTAGACGGAATCAACGGCGCTTACGGGCTGCTTGGGTGCGGGCTTGGGCACCAAGAAACGTAAGTAGGAGGGTATATTCAAGAGACTTAACGGGGTGTACCAGCCATCACCCTACGCTAAGTTGAGAATTGCCACAGGGGAATGTCCTAAATGGCTTGTAAAGCCAGCGACCCGTGCATGTAGATTAAGTGGACTATGCTGGTGGCAATCCACGTGCAAGTTCTTGCATTGAAATCAAAGTAGTCTAAGTTAAATGAACAAGTGTCTCCTGAACATGCTTGCAAAGTAACATCCTGAACATGAACGTGCTCGAAATGTAACATGCCTGAACATGCTTGAAATGTGCCTCTTGAACATGCTCGAAACGTAACACTAGAACATGTCCACGATGTGCTAGAACCCGAGACATGGACACACACTCGATATTGAATGCGTACATGAATCGTGTTATGTTATTATACATGAATTGTTGTTTAACTTGGTTTACCTTGAACAGGGAAGGCCGGACGGTAAGTATGGGTAAGTCGTACATGTATTTTCATGCGACACTTGAGTTCGGTAACACGAGATAGGCTATGCAATATGCTATGAAACTGATCCTAAGGCAATATTAGAAAGACAATGAATGATAGAGATGCACAAAAGTAAATGGAACGTGTTTGGTAATGATGGCATTGTGGGCGAGCTAGCCTTCCCACCAGTGCATAACAATGTACTGATAACCCCACAGTATGCTTGCAGGATTGCAGGAGACGCCGGCGGGTGCGGAGCTTCCATCGAACGTGTCAAGGCGCGGAGCCAACTCTGGGGCCTTGGAACGTTGCAAGAAGCTGAAGCACCCTATACAGGACATAATGTTTCGGAACATCGCCATGTATCATTCCATGTTGTAAGCCACTTGGCACGCCTTTTATGTTCCAGAGAGAGAGCTTGAGCGATTTGTAATATCGGCCTAGCGCCGCTTGTAAACTTCTTGAAATTCAATAAAAAGATTTGGATTCGCTTTTACTTGTGTTCATTTTTACTTCCGCTGCAAATGGGGACACTCTGTGCGACCCTGTGGCCTAGACTCAAATCGGCCGTTTCTGGACTTGGCCTTGCACGGGCGCAACCTAGGCCCGTGCGGCATCACGCCTTAGCGAGGACGATCGCTCCTACGGGAGCGGGGCGTGACACTAGGCACGATTAAGTCTTGGCCATAGAAATAGTAGGATGGCTTGACTTCAGGAAAGTCTCGAGGACGAGACCTGTTCTGAGTGGTGTATGATGTAGTGCCCCATCCCGCAAAGTCAATCGGAGGAATCGAAACGCCGACGGCGTTCGGACTTAGCCTTGCAACGGCTACTTGGAGGCTCGCTCGGTCGAGGCGACTCCTCGCTCAGGTGGAGTAGTTTCGGAGAACTCGCCTCATCTTAGCCTTCACTTAATAACTCGCATGTTTTCAACTTGCACAAGTTAGGATTGTTAATAAAAGAGACGTATCCACATAGCTAAGGGAATAATCCCGACCCGTCGGAATATCCTAGAACATGGAAAATAGTCCCAGGGTCTGCTTAGAAGTTGGCTCAGCGTGATTTCAAATGACACTCGATCCTTCGTCCCGTGGCTTGGTAGAAGGAAATTGGCCTAAGTTGCTAAGTTGTCCCTACACTCGAATAAGCCTAAGTCAAAGGCGTCGCCCGCTTGAATGCTTGATAAAGCATGCACTGTCCCGTCGTTTTACCCCAACGCTTGTATTGGCCTAAGTCATAGGCGTCGCCCGCGTGAATGCTTGAAAATGCATGCACGGTCCCGTCGCCCAAGGCTTAGCATAGCCTTCGCACGTCCCGTGAGTTAAGTCGTCTTGCATGGCTGTCGGCTTAAGTCTAGGCACCCGAGAACTTGGTCGTTCAAGTCGATTGCGTGCACGGCACTTTCCCTCGATGCAAAGCTTGGCGTAGCCTTTTCTCGTCAAGTCGCTGCACAAATTGTAAACCCCCTAAAATTTTACTATATTTTTTATTAATTTATTTTGGTATTAATTTTTTATTTTGGTATCGTACCTCGAGTGCGAATGCGTAAAGACGTAAATATGAGATATTTGTTCATTCATATACAAATATTTTATTATTGTTTTTCTTATGAATATAGAATAAATATGTTGTTTCAATACATAGTATAAACAAATATTTTTATAGCAAAAGAACATTTTACGATATTTGCCAAAACCTTTATCTTTTACTTATATAAAAGATTATTTTATTTCTAGTTCAAATTAATTTAGAAAACTATATTTTATGTAAATACCTTATTTGCATGGATGTACAAATTTGTATTCATAATTTTTTTGGATTTTAGAAATTATTTATTATTATAATTTTTAGAAAAGATATTTTGAACTTATTGTGGTAATTTAAACTTTGATTAGATTTTATTGATTTAATTTAAATAAGTTTGATTTAAATATGGGAATCATCTATATTTAATTTGGATTTGAAATTATCTAGATTTAATTGAGTTGGATTTGGATTGGATTTGGATTGAATCGGTTTTAAAATAATTTAAATTAAAAGGAAGATTAATTAAAGGGGGTTTTAAATAAATAATCCTACTTCTACTAGAAAAACATCTCTATCTATATCCTATCCTAACAAAGCAAACTCCAATTTATTTAAATCAAATCCTATCTAATTTAGGATATAAATCTGAAATAAATAACTATATAAACCCAATACATCCCCCTTCTATCAGCCATAATTCGAAATTATTTTTAGTCCAATAGAAACTCTAAAATTCGTCATTAGAATTCAGCCCCGCTTTTTAGTAGCAAGAGCAACTTGCAACGACGATATCTCCTAGCTTCGAACTCCGTTTTGCCTCTAGTTTTTTTTAAAAGAAGCGTATCGAGATAAGCTTTCCAAAAACATATTTTAATAGACAAAATTCAATCTATAGATTTCTACAAAATTGTTTGTGTATCTAGTGTCCCAAAAATAAACGGGTTTCAGTATTTTTGCGATTTCGGGAGATTCTGGAAACGAAAATACGATCCGTTTAGTTTTTCGGAGAGCTAATACAAAAAACTATGCCATATCCTAACTTTAGAATTTATTAAATAAATGTAATAGGTGTAGTATTATTTATAATTAGATAATAGATTATTTTCAGCATCCGAAGTTGTACCAATACCTTCCTCTTGTGCGCTGCTGTTGATTCATCGCCAGGACATCATCTTACCTCACTCGGACATCAGACAAGATACCTTGCCTTTATTGTTTAAATTTTTTGCTCAATATCATGCATGTTTTTACTTATTCTAGAAAATATAAATTGTACTTGCAAATTATTATATTTTAGTTGCATATGGCTTAGAGTTAAGGGACCATCTTTGTTTGTGTCGTATTCATTGGCCCGACACTTGTGTATCACGAGTCACGAGTCTCATATAGATCTCGGACGTACGTATCGACTGGCCATCGGTGCGCACATGCCGTGCGATAGGCAATAACTGCTAAATAGTTATGGTTGTCTAGAAGACTTAGCGACTTAGCAGTTATTAGGAATGTCGTGATGTGGATTCAGTACGAGTAGTGCATGGGGAGGGTGAAGACAGTTATTAGGCGCAGGGGCTTTCACACCTTTACTTTCTCTGGATGCCATTTGTGACTCAGTCGAGAGACTAGTGGCCGTGCATTTATTTACTTTTCTCTAGATGCCACTAGTGCCTCGGTTGAAACGCAAATGTGCCGTGCATTTACTTTCCTCTAGCTGCCGTTAGTGACTCACCCAAGAGCTAGTGGCCGTGCATTTATTTTTCTCTAGCTGCCCCTTAGTTCTCGCTCGAGTGCTAATGGGCCGTGCATTTACTTTTCTCTAGACGCCACTAGTGCCTTGGTTGAAACGCTAACGTGCCGTGTTTCTAGTCTCGAGGGCCCTTGTGTGGAACGTTGTCTTCAAATGCATATTCACATAGAATGGTTAAGAACCTTTATTTGTTTAGTTTTCTGTTGAGCTTTATTTATTCAGTTATCGGCATGATATTATGTGTCTTGTTACGTCCCTCTGAGGACCTGGTTATCTCGCCAGGTGTGTGTTGTTGTCTTTCGCAGGTGCTTTAGCTCTAGCCGTGATCACTGCTATTTCTTCGAGGATGATTGTACTTGGATCATCTTCGCATCGCTCGCCAAAAATTATTCTTTGTGCATCATATATTTCTTTCCTTACTTGTTGGTAGTGGATTTGTCTCCGCCCAACATATTGTTTCAAGACAATTCTTTATCATTATATGATATCTTTTATCATTTATTTTGTGTGGATGAGATTAGTCTTGGTTTTACTGCATTTATAGCTTATGTATCCATACGAGTCCTATGTACTTCGTATGAATACAGCTGGCATGTCTACGTTCCTAGTCCTACGTATTGGGACTGGGGCGTTACATATTTTTGTGGTGGCCCATGCAGGTCAGTTTGTCACTTCGGTTACGTAATTGTACCGAGGTGAGCCTGCAATATAGGATTAGAATCTAGGAATCTCATCCATACAGCTTGACCTCTTCCCTTGGCTTCAATTTCTGAACTCTTGTTCGACCTCCTTGAACTGCATCTTGCTTGATTCCTTTCCACCGTTGATTCTTATTTTCGTGCTTAGTGTCAACTAGGAAGATGACTACACTAGTATAAGCTCATAGGTCAAACACACGGCTAAAATGGTAATATTGGCAATTGGAATACATTCAAGACTCTAATTGAGTTATAAAGGCTTTTTAGTGTGATTTAATAATTAGTAATTGGTAAAGTAGGATATTACCACGGAAAATTTTAACCTTGAGATTTCTAAATAGTAAAAACCAGAGGATTTATATAATTTCATACTTGGTTTAAGAAAGTGATTGATTTTCAAGATTTGATATTTATGAATGATTGGATTATAGTTATACATCCTTGCATAAGTATAAAATTGATTTGCTTTTCGAGTTGTGATATTTATGAGTTTTGGGTGACAGATATACATCTTTGAACAAATATAAAATTTATTTGATTTTCGAGTTTTGATGTTTATGATTAATTGTATTATAGTTATACACATTTGAAGAGTTATAAATTTGGTTTGAAAATAATCTTAGCTTTTAAAAATGGCCATAAGAATTATTTAAATTTGAGTTGTACAACTTACAATTTTCGTGTTTATTAAATTTTAAATTTTAAGTGGAAGTAATGATGGTAAATTTTGGTTTAAAATATTTGAAAGTTATGAAAACAATTTTTGAAATTTTTTTATTTTAAATGGTGTCCTATGATTGAGGATTTACAAATCTATTTAAATTTTTTGGTAAAAAAAAAGAGATTGTTACTGATAAGATTATTTAAAAATTTAGTTTAATGTTGGATTGCTAATATCGCAAATTTTGAAATAAAATAAAAATATAGTAATGATGTGATAAGGTTGTTTTGATTGATCAAATAAATTTATCATTTAAAATTGGTGATTATGTTGGTATGACTTTGTATGAATATAAGTTATAATTGATAAGAGCATTGAGCGTAATTTTTGAGATTGCTTTTAATATGCTAAGAGTTTTATTATGAGTTATTTGGAAATTTTAGAGTGTTAAATTTTTGATTGATTGTGAAATTTTTATGGATTCGTAAATTATAAACTCTTGAGTTAAATAGTTGAATTTAAACGTTAATTTTGGAAAAGTTTAGTAGTAACGTGATAAAATTTTACTTTGAGATTTATGAGAGTGATTTAAATTTTTATGATGAATTTGAATGGCTTGGAGCGAATACAAATTTTGGGGGGTTTATTTTTTTGAAAATTTAATTTTGAAACTTTTGGAGGAAATTTGAGTTAAATTTTAATGGTAGGCCATCAAGATAGCTCTAATGCGATAGATGTTCTTCACATTAATTGCCATGTCACTCATGACCATGATAGTAGTATATACACCAGTGTTGTTAGTCATCTACCAAGCTATGTGACTGTATTTCCACCTTGACTTACTCGACCTCCCTTCAATTCTATACCTTTTAATTGCAACATTCTAACCCATTTGCAATTTGAATAATGAGTTAATGGTTCCTTAACTGTATTCATCTAGAAGACTATCTTCTCTCTGGAATTGTGTTCCTAAATTATTTTTATGGATTCTTTAATTAATTTTATTTCATGCTTTAACTTGATCTTCTTTATTTTGTGCATTAATTATCATCTCGTGAACTCCCACTTTCTATTTTAAATTCTTTTGTGTCCTTTAGTGTGACTTGGATATTTGGAGCACAACACTGGACTTTTCCATTCAACAAATTTTATATGCAAGACCTAGACGAGCCCACCTTCATGTAGGAATATCACGTGCCACTAAAACACGTCCCCATGTACTTTATTTTTGTGATACGACTTTCAAATCAAAATGGCTAGTTATAAACCATACCATAATACCATTGTCCTTTTCGACCACAGATAGTGACTCAATCTCGACTCAATTCTTTCGATCCGATATGTGATTTTGTTCAACTTAATTCCTTAAATACTTAACTTTGTGCTTTATCTTGATTGCTTGACCCATTGTCCCATCACACTATTAGTTTAACTCTTGTAAGTTGGGTAGAATGCCTTACGACCTAACTATCCTTATGACCTTAACCAAGTCTTAGACAAGTAGACCGTAGGATGACTACATAGGTACCTAGATCCTTAAGAAGTTCGAAATAATTCTACTCTCTTTCAATAATAATCTCATGTGCCTATATTTTTACCATCTTGACTAATGTTGCTACTATAAACTAGTTTTGCAAGCTTATCCATCTATCGAGCTTGTTCATGACTTATGCTATTGAGCGCGCGCTCACTAACATATTGTCTAATTAGAACCGGTGCATGATGGTCTGATCAACCGAGTGCACTTTGGTTCGCTTTTTACATATCGTTCTAACATGGATGGAGACATAGTTAAACTTGGCCTCTAGAGTCTCATCCACGATTGCCTTAGCAATTCTCTTTTGAACTATTTATGTCGCCTTTGGACCACGTATTCGATAATAGCTTCTTCACACTCTTAATAGTCTTTGTCTTTCACTTATTTTGGAATGACAAAACGCTCGTACTTGATATCCCCTTAGTTGTCCCACCATCTATTGCCAAGATAGTTAGCCACTGACCAACCAATGGAACTATATCCCCATCTCGAGTTACTCGTCCTTTTTCTTGACCCTAGATTCATTATCGTGACCATCATTCACTCCCTAAATTAAATTCGTAATTTATTTTCATAGTTATCGAGATCACGATTTTCTAATGCATGTTTTTGTTGAACGTCGTGATTTGATCGATATAACTTTGTACCTTCTCGAACCCCCTACTTATTTTTAATTTCGAGGACGAAATTCTTGTAAGTTGGGTAGGATGTAAACCTCCTAAAATTTTACTATATTTTTTTATTAATTTATTTTGGTATTAATTTTTATTTTGGTATCGTACCTCGAGTGCGAATGCGTAAAGACGTAAATATAAGATATTTGTTCATTCATATACAAATATTTTATTATTGTTTTTCTTATGAATATAGAATAAATATGTTGTTTCAATACATAGTATAAACAAATATTTTCATAGCAAAAGAACATTTCACGATATTTGCCAAAACCTTTATCTTTTACTTTTATAAAAGATTATTTTATTTCTAGTTCAAATTAATTTAGAAAACTATATTTTATGTAAATACCTTATTTGCATGGATGTACAAATTTGTATTCATAATTTTTTTGGATTTTCGAAATTATTTATTATTATTATTTTTAGAAAAGATATTTTGAACTTATTGTGGTAATTTAAACTTTGATTAGATTTTATTGATTTAATTTAAATAAGTTTGATTTAAATATGGGAATCATCTATATTTAATTTGGATTTGAAATTATCTAGATTTAATTGAGTTGGATTTGGATTGGATTTGGATTGAATCGGTTTTAAAATAATTTAAATTAAAAGGAAGATTAATTAAAGGGGGTTTTAAATAAATAATCCTACTTCTACTAGGAAAACATCTCTATCTATATGCTATTCTAACAAAGCAAACTCCAATTTATTTAAATCAAATCCTATCTAATTTAGGATATAAATCTGAAATAAATAACTATATAAACCCAATACATCCCCCTTCTATCAGCCATAATTCAAAATTATTTTTAGTCCAATAGAAACTCTAAAATTCGTCATTAGAATTCAGCCCCGCTTTTTAGTAGCAAGAGCAACTTGCAACGACGATATCTCCTAGCTTCGAACTCCGTTTTGCCTCTAGTTTTTTTTTAAAAGAAGCGTATCGAGGTAAGCTTTCCAAAAACATATTTTAATAAACAAAATTCAATCTGTAGATTTCTACAAAATTGTTTGTGTATCTAGTGTCCCAAAAATAAACGGGTTTCAGTATTTTTGCGATTTCGGGAGATTCCGGAAACGAAAATGCGATCCGTTTAGTTTTTCGGAGAGCTAATACAAAAAACTATGCCATATCCTAACTTTAGAATTTATTAAATAAATGTAATAGGTGCAGTATTATTTATAATTAGATAATAGATTATTTTCAGCATCCGAAGTTGTACCAATACCTTCCTCTTGTGCGCTGCTGTTGATTCGTCGCCAGGACATCATCTTACCTCACTCGGACATCAGGCAAGACACCTTGCCTTCACTGTTTAAATTTTTTGCTCAATATCATGCATATTTTTACTTATTCTAGAAAATATAAATTGTACTTGCAAATTATTATATTTTAGTTGCATATGGCTTAGAGTTAAGGGACCACCTTTGTTTGTGTCGCATTCATTGGCCCGACACTTGTGTATCACGAGTCACGAGTCTCATATAGATCTCGGACGTACGTATCGACTGGCCATCGGTGCGCACATGTCGTACGATAGGCAATAACTGCTAAATAGTTATGGTTGTCTAGAAGACTTAGCGACTTAGCAGTTATTAGGAATGTCGTGATGTGGATTCAGCACGAGTAGTGCATGGGGAGGGTGAAGACAGTTATTAGGTGCAGGGGCTTTCACACCTTTACTTTTCTCTGGATGCCATTTGTGACTCAGTCGAGAGACTAGTGGTCGTGCATTTATTTACTTTTCTCTAGATGCCACTAGTGCCTCGGTTGAAACGCAAATGTGCCGTGCATTTACTTTCCTCTAGCTGCCGTTAGTGACTCACCCAAGAGCTAGTGGCCGTGCATTTATTTTTCTCTAGCTTCCCCTTAGTTCTCGCTCGAGTGCTAATGGGCTGTGCATTTACTTTTCTCTAGACGCCACTAGTGCCTTGGTTGAAACGCTAACGTGCCGTGTTTCTAGTCTCGAGAGCCCTTGTGTGGAACGTTGTCTTCAAATGCATATTCACATAGAATGGTTAAGAACCTTTATTTGTTTAGTTTTCTGTTGAGCTTTATTTATTCAGTCATCGGCATGATATTATGTGTCTTGTTACGTCCCTCTGAGGACCTGGTTATCTCGCCAGGTGTGTGTTGTTGTCTTTCGCAGGTGCTTTAGCTCTAGCCGTGATCACTGCTATTTCTTCGAGGATGATTGCACTTGGATCGTCTTCGCATCGCTCGCCAAAAATCATTCTTTGTGCATCATGTATTTTTTTCCTTACTTGTTGGTAGTGGATTTGTCTCCGCCCAACATATTGTTTCAAAACAATTCTTTATCATTATATGATATCTTTTATCATTTATTTCGTGTGGATGAGATTAGTCTTGGTTTTACTGCATTTACAGCTTATGTATCCATACGAGTCCTATGTACATCGTATGAATACAGCTGGCATGTCTACGTTCCTAGTCCTACGTATTGGGACTGGGGCGTTACACAAATAAGTTAGGCAAAGTTATGCCGGTCGGTCTACGCCATTTCTAGCACTGTCCCGCTCTATCTGCGGTTGTCAAGTCACGTAGTCCCTCGAGAACAAGGCTCGTCGTATAAGGTATATGACTTGAGCGATAGCGTCGCCTAGAGAACAAGGTCTGTCTAAGGCACGGGTCACGGTTGATTTATTGAGTTTTGGAAAGTGTTTCAATAGTTGTTCTTGAGTTGAGTGAAATAATAGGGCAAGAAAGAAGAATGCTCGCAACTGGATCACCGAGGCAAGGTCTCAGAAGTGAGAAGTGTTGAACTTAGCCCTGAAAGAGATGGTAACACTAGAAGTAGATTGACTGTGTGAGACGTCAGTTCGAGTCGAGTCTTGCATGGTCATTGGACAACTTGTACAAGGTGGAAGTCTTCTTGAGTGATCACCGGGGCGCCGGGTTCATATCGGCCCGGGGGAAGCGAGTTGGCTAAAAAAAGAAAGATGCTGGATAACCGCATGGGAGAATTCGGCGCTTCCGGGGCTAGGTACCCGTGGAAGGGCGGACCGAATCTCTTGAGCCAAGTCCATTATTGCGTTGGACGCTGGTGACTAGTTCATATAGATGAGTCGACATGAACGGCGATCCACGTAAATGCCTTTGGATTGAGTCGAGTATTGAGTGTAGAGTATCAAGGAAGTCGAGTTGAATGTGTGAGTATAGTTGGAACAGAAAATGTTGGGCCTAAGATTTGGTTGCAACGTAGGCGACGTACTTCGGCACGAGATGTGGCATCGAGTCTTATGTTGTCGGCATATAAGTTGCATAGTTTGGATGTGAGTTATCTTGAGTCTAAGTCAGGAAAGGCCGCAAGGCGGTAGCATGGATAAGTCTTGATAGCGAGGCACGGCCTCAATCTTGAAGCACGAACAAGTCGAAGCAAGGTCTAGAGGCACGACCAACACGAGTCGTCCCCTTGACGTCGTTGGCACGAGAATTGGTCTAGAGGCACGCGAAAGTATTGAAAGTCTTGGCACGGCCGAGTTCGCATAAGTTGCTCCTCGGCAAAGCACTGTCCTGGATGCGTTGAAGTCACGAATAGAGTATGGCACGACCCTGCCATCCCGAGTTGAAGTTCTGTCAAGTACATAAGCGATGAGGCACTGCCTCGATCGAAATACACGTTGGCATGGCACGACCCCGTCGTTGTACGACCCTGTCACTGCATTGTTAAGTATAGGCCAAGACTTCTTGTTCTAAAATAGATCCTAAAGCAAGACTAGAAAGACAATTGTAAAGAGACTTGTATTGCACAAAGTAAATAAACGTGTCGGTTTTGTATGGGTGGACGAGGAGCTCACTCCACCAGTACAGTTGAGTACTGACACCCACACAGTTTTTATGTGCAGGCACAGGTAGAGGCTCGTGGCGCGGAGCTTGCTTGGATGCGTCGTGGCACGGAGTTCCTTGGCGAGTCGAAGCGTACGGCCGCGTGATCTCAAGACTTATACAGGACATAATGTATGGACGTTGCCTTCCGAAGCTTTCGCTGGCTCAAGCATTGTAATCGAGAGATGAGAGATAGCAGAGTGACTTGTAAAATGAGAGAAAAGTAAGCACGAGAGACTTGTAATCAAGGCCTTGCGCCCATTGTAATATCATTGTTCAATATCAATGAAAGATTTCTTTTGAATAACTTGTGTTTTGCCTTTAAATTTTTGCTGCATGTTCAATGTTTCTGCTTGGGACTTCTGTCCGACGATCCCGTCGCCGCCGATGTAATCGGCCGTTATGAAACTGCCTTGTACGAGCGCAATCTAGGCTCGTGCGGCATCACGTCTTAGCGAGGACGATCGCTCCTATGGGAGCGGAACGTGACACCGCCCTAGTGGAACGTCGACTCAAACGACACAAGTGCAATAACTCGAACCCCGTCTTGCTCGGCAAAATGACTCGCTTAAGGCAAAGGCAATGGACTTGGCCCTTCAGAAGAATCCAGACTTAGACTTTCAATGGCACGCTAGGAGTCTCGCTCGGCCGATGCGATCATCGCTAAGGTGGGTGGCTTCAATGAACCTGTCTTTGCTTAGCGTAGACACATAATAACTTGAACAATACTGCTAGATCGCTAGGCGATAACTCCTGTATGCTAATAAAAGAACTGAACGCATATAGCTAAGGGAATAATCCTATTTTGTATGCTTGCATAGAACATGAAAATGAACTTGGAATATTACTTGAACCCTCGCACCGCACTCTACGCTCATGCCAAGGCACGACTTACGATCGGTTAGATCTCCTTACGTGCTCAATAAATGCATGAATTGCTTGTCACTTAGAACTTACTACAACTTGAAGCACTAAACAATAAATGGTTCACTGAAATGAGGCAGGAAGACTATCAAATAGTCGTTCCGAGCAGAGTAATAGAAACATCAAAAGGCTTCGGAACCGTTGGGTCGCCAAGGCGGTTCCCATATAGGGTGCTGCATAATGAATGAACGAATAAACGAATGAATAAGTGAATGAATGTATGAATGAACAATCGAATAAGTGAATGAATGAAAGAAAAAAAAAAGACATAAAAGAAGACAAGAATGATTAGCGACAGGTATGACGGAGACGTACAACGGGACTCGCTACCCGCGCTGCATAGATGCCGCCGCCAACCTAGTCGGTAATCGACTATGGCTCAAAGATAGCCTATGGCACAAAGACAGCCCGCTAAGTTAAAAATGACAAGACAATACGAAATGGTCGCAGACAACTCGTGCATGAGGGAAAAAAGTGAATAAGGATTCCAAGGAACGATCAGAGACATCGTACCGGCCTAGTTGGAATCATGACTTACGGACGGCTTGGGTGCAGGCTCGGGCACCCAAGAGGCGTAAGTAGGATATTGCATGGCCTATCAGGGTGTACCTGCCATCATCGGTTGATAGGGAACCACGATACCAAGTTGAATAGTCCAAATAGCTTGTGGTGCCAGCGACCGGTGCATATTGATTAAGTTGGCTCGATTGCGGCAATCCACGTGCGAGACATTGCATTGAAACAAGTAATCTGAAAAATCTGAACAACAGAGTAACTGTATGAAACTTGTCTGAACCAAACTTGAGAATAAAATATCTCGACAAAACATGAGTACTCTGTTTAACTGTGATTAAAACACGTCCATGACGCTCGTAAATGTTTATGCAATTCCGTCGAATACTTTTATATAATATGTTGGCTAATTTGGTTTACCTTGGACATGAAAGATCGTATGGTAAGTTGCGAATGCTATTCATATGCGACACTTGATATCGGTAACACGGGATAGGCTTTATATTATATGCCCTGAAACTGATCTAAGGCAAGATTAGAAAGACAACAACTGATAGATGGTGCACAAAATTAAATCGAATGTGTTTGGTAATGATAGCGAGTTGGACGAGCTAGCCTCTCCACCAGTGCATAACAATGTACTGATAACCACATAGTCTGCCTGCAGGGGGCAGGAGAACCTCGTCAGGTGCGGAGTCTTTCCGCATGCGTGCTAAGGCGTGGAGCTAACTCTGAAGCCTTGGAATGTCGCAAAAGAGCTGAAGTACCATATACATGACATAATGTGTTGGAACATTCCCATGTATCATCCCATATTATAAGCCGCTTGGTACGCCTTTTATGTTATGCGAGAGAGATGAGCGATTTGTAATCTCGGCCTAGCGCCGCTTGTAATACTCCTTGAATATTAATAAAGAACTTGATTTTGTGCCTACTTGTGTTCATTTACTTTTCGCTGCAAACGGGAACACTCTGTGCGACTCTTTGGCTTAGCCTTCCATCGACTGTTTCAGAACCTGGCCTTACGTGAGCACAACCTAGCCTCACGCGGGATAACACCTTAGCAAAAACGATCTGTCCTCCGGGACCGGTGCGTTACACCTCACACGAACGTGCGTCAACCGAGTAGCAGCTGTACTGTTTCTCTTCATTAGAGAAGAGGGTTTAAATCTTGTATAAAATTATAATAACTTAATAAGTACAAAAACTAAAACCCCTCTCTCTCTCTCTCTCTCCATATATATATATATATATATATATATATATATATATATATATATATATATATATATATATATATATATATATATATGGATCAAAAGTCCTCCTTAGAAAAGCCCCTAAAAATTTTCTCACTCTCAGCTGTCCATTTAATGTTAATATTAATGTTAATGTTAATATTAATGTTAATACTAATGTTAAATACTAAAATTAACATTAAACTTAATATTAACATTAACATTAACATTAACATTAACATTAATATTAATATTAACATTAACATTAACATTAATATAAAAATAAAAAAATTTAATATTAACGGTAACATTAATATTAACATTAATATTAACATTAACATTAATATTAACATTAAATGGACGGATGAGAGTGAGGGAGTTTTTAGGGGATTTTCTAAGAGGAGCTTTTGATCCGTTCCCTATATATATATATATATATATATATATATATATATATATATATATATATATATATATATATATATATATATATATGCAAATGACCTCTAGCCTAGTGGTTAAGAGAGATGCATGCGGCCCAAGTGGTCGGGAGTTCGAGCCCCAGTGGAGGCGAGTTCGCCATAAGTACCCATTTCTTAAAAAAAATATATATATATATATATAATCCAAGAGATCAATGAGGAAGGCATCCCCCATATGTTGCGAGTTCCAGTAACGAGAGAATTATGTTAATTCTCATGTGAGATTGTGGTTGTAAGACTTTCGGAGTATGGATGTTATGGAAAATTAACACTAGAGCTGCCGGTGTAGATGCGGACATTCGGATGCTTGTAGGTATTCGGACGTTACGCATATCAACACTTTTTTCCCTTCCACTTTGAACAATCAAACGTTCAAATATGATAGTTGTGAGTCCAGATCATCTAATATTCAGTCTGAATTTCATTTGATTAGACAGAGTAAGGCTGAAAATTCTTACAGTGCTACACATATTCCGCGTCAATATTCACATGGGTTAAGAACATGGAACCACGGATGGGTCCAAAAAAATTTAGTCTAAAAATAAATATATTAATAATTTTGTATCTCACATAGAACAAGTATGTACTATGAA
This sequence comes from Iris pallida, assembly GCA_029216955.1. Lineage (NCBI taxonomy): Eukaryota > Viridiplantae > Streptophyta > Magnoliopsida > Asparagales > Iridaceae > Iris > Iris pallida. Next base: position 21,186,199 of record JANAVB010041219.1, read on the forward strand.
CTTCTTAGACATAAAGTTATTATGGTGTAGTGGTTAATACTTTATACTTGTATACTAAAGGTCTTAAATTTAATCCTTGGATATAAAAATTTTATTTTTATTTTTTACTTTATGTATGAGGATCTTATTTTAAAAGTTCGTCCTGAACCCCCATAAGCTTAGCACCCGCCTTGCAGACCGCGGACAAAAAATTATTTCCAAATTGATAAAGATAGAAAATTGAATTTCGTTATAAGTTCAACCAAAAAAAATCGATAAATACACAGTTAACTTTCACAAATATTTTTTTATACTAACAATTCGGTGCGACATATTCCGTGTCAAATAAACTGCTTGCAATCGCAGTATTTGTGGGTGTCCAAATCCGCGACTGAACTGAACTTAAAACTGAAAATGTGTTTGATATGCCTGGAAGGACCTTCTTATTCAAATAAGAAAAATGTTATTCATCATTTTTTTTTTTTTTTGGTGATGTGATTTAGCAGCTGACATTTCTTATCCAAGAATCAGGATCTTCATTTTTTCCCTAATTCTTGGATGAGATGAGAGAAAGATTTAACATTAGGATGTTAGGCATGTCAGCTGCCATTTCATGGAAGATGTTTCACCACACAAAAAAAAACTTGGATAATTAATATCATTTTTCTTCAAACAAATTCGGGAATATATGTAGTTTTGTATACAATATCAAGCGAGCAACACGTATTTTCAAGAGTTAACTAATACTTCAGAACTGAGAAAATAATCATCAGAAAGCTGTATCGAATTATTAGTGGAGAAAACTTCGTTCGAAAAAGAAAAAAAAACAACGTTTTCTTTTTCTTCTGTGGTGTATGATCATATATTAGTGGAGAAAACTTCAAACAAATGCAGTGATGAATTGGCTAATCAGTGATGACGACGAAGTAGACATTAGAAGCCATTAAATTGGCCTAGCTAGCTACTTGAAACATACATTTGAAGATATTTAGTGACATACTGCGATATAGGGTCCCCTTCACCATCAGGCGCCAGAGTGACAAAAATGACACACTTCTGATTAAGAGGATCGTGGAACCTAAGCCACATAATTCGCGCCGGCGCCGCCCCTCAATAAGTGAGATAGCGGCGGCTGTAACGTTCTAGAACCTCCTACAATCAACCTAACTAGGATTTTGTTCACCATCCTACAAAGGATTGACATATGTCAAATCCATTCAACATAAATCACTTTGTAAGTGATTTTGTAGACACTTAAAGTGGTTTTTACTAAAAAAAAACTGACACGTGTCAATTTTTTATTGGAGGGTGAATAAAATTCTAGTTTTTATAGGTGAACAAAAATGGACTCTAACTAGTTATATTAGGGATGCAAACACAAATATGGATATCAGCTATATCAGTATGAATGGTTAATTAAAAACACAATAGTACAATACAGGGTTATTTAGTTTTAGATTCTATTCTACTCTATAATAGAAAAACTTGGTAGTAAAACTTTTGAATTCCTAAAATACCTTTGAGTATTTCATAAACATGATATTATTTTGTGAACTTATATGTCATTTATATTTAAGAGTCAGAGTAATAAAGTTTGCATGCTATGGACTTTCCTTTTTCCATACAACTTTTTATGTTCCAATGTAATAATTTTTTTCTGTGTTTACCATTTTCCAAATGTTATTATTCTCAATAGAAAATTAAAAAAGAACAAAATTTTACTTCGAATTTCTGGGCATTGTAAAAATAAAAAACACACACATGAACAGTCACCTGAAAAAGACGAAAAGACAACAATTGACTTTATGATATTCAAATTAAAATGCGTGCAAAGCATGTACATATAGACTAGTCTAATATAATAGGAAAATTCTAAAGGCACTTTATATTTTGCTTAGGACGGTCCATTACTTCAGAAAAATTCAGTTTTTTGTAATTTTTACTTAGGACAATCCCAAATTTACTTTGGGCTGTCCAACGCCCTCCAAACCTTTCCAAAATCCTTCATTCTAGATATTCTCTCTTTTCAAATTTTCAAACCCCTTTCTCTCCAACTCCTCTAATTCCAAAAAATGCCTTAAATAGTTAGAAAAAATAGTTTTAGAACTAATTTGGGATTGATAAATTGAATTTCGGGTTTCAAAAAATCGAACATAGCTAACAGTCGGGCTTCAAACCAGCAGTACTGTAGGCAATTCGACAGTCCTATAGTATATATAGGACTGAAGAATTTTTCAACATATATCTTTAGGACTGTAGGAAATTCTACAGTCCTGGATTACATATGGACAGTGAATTTTCTACAGTCATGTATATAAGCAGGACTTTAGAATTTTGTTACAATCCTAAAGGATTGGGAGCCGAAATATATGTTGACAGTGAGTTCCAATTAGAACTGTCAACTAGCTGACAGTCCTATTATAATTTAGGACTGTCAAGTTTGTTGACAGTTCTAAATGATTGGAGATTTAATATACTGACAGCGAGTTTCAATTAGGACTGTCAATTTGTTGATACTCCTACATTATGGTAGGACTATCAACTTTGTTAACAATCCTAAAGCAAAGGTAGGAATATCAACTTTGTTGACAGTCCTACATTATGGTAGGCCTATCAGCTTTGCTGACAGTCCTAAGCAAAAAATTTGGGTTGTCCTCAAGCAAAAAAATTGGTGGCAAATTGTAAGTAAACAGGAAAAAAAAATTGGGTTGTCTTATGCAATTTTTGAAGTGCCTATAGAATTTTTCATATAATATTACAAATTTGTATTTAGGTCTTCATATTGTGTAGAAGCGTGAATGGGTCTGGTCCTAATAGTTGACTTGAACTGACCGTCCAAAGAAATAAATACAAAATTTGAATATATACGACCCTAAAACTAAATATATGAGGGTTGTGTAACATTTATTATCTAGTTTTGCATAGTGGTGAGTGTTATATGGTTTCTGTTATTTACTTTTTGACCAATTAAGAATGAGACTTGTGATATTGTTATTTGCTTCTATCATGATCTCAGCAGACATACAACTTTGAGTTGCAAGCATTCAAATGTAAAACCCACTACCTGGATTTTAATTAATAAATGAGTTTTACTATATTTAAGTGGTTGTTTGTAATTTTAGACTAGATATTATTATTATTATTATTATTATTATTATTATTATTATTATTATATAGTCAGAATATGAGAAATAATTTTAGTTTTATAAAGTTTTATTAACTATTGATTGTATTTATTAGGTATTAATTGATTGACCCTTGGCTAGTGTTAACTAAAGCCTATTATCTAAGCTCATGGTTTTAGCCAATTTTTTGCCCGAACCCATTAACCCTTTTCTCCACCCAAACCCGCTAACCCAAATCCAATAGACTAAACTAGTTCAACCCCACTACCCCAGTCACCCGGCTACCCTGCACGAATCCCCTTCCGGATCTGCAACGTATCTCTACGTGCAAATCAAAAAAACCCTTTCTCTCCTACAGAAACTCTAGAAGCTTACACATCCCTCACCACCTTCACAAACCTCTCCTAACTCTCCCCACACTCCTCTTCCAGATCCAATCGCACCCCGACGCTCCCTGCGACGTCCCGAACATTTCAATACCCCTCTCGAGGTGTTTCCGTCGCGTTCGATCGCCGCCCGATTGCGGCTGACCGCGCCCCGGCCGTCGACCGCCTGCACGGCCGTCTCCCACACTCCAGCCCAGCAAGCCGCCACCTGCGTGCCAGCACCCCGGCCGCGTCCCCCGTGCGCCAGCCAGCCGACAGCGCCCCTCGCGCCAGCCCAGCCGGCCGAGCCTCCCACACGCATGAAGCCGGTCGCGCCTCCCGTGCGCCAGCAGCCTCGGCCGCACGCCTCCCGCCCGCGTGTGCCCGTGCTTCGCGTCGATCCCTGCTCACGTGCATGCGCGCATGCATCTGCGTCTCGTCGTTTCGTTACCCCGAGGCCGAGACAACCCTTCGCTTCTCCTTTTTCAAATTTCCGGTAGGACTTTTTGTCAAAGGTTTTGTCCATTTTCAGAGTTAAAATTAGATAGAAAACCTCATTTATGTCCGACCGAAATTGATAGAATAAAGCTCTGTCAATTTCGGAATAGCTAGTTTTCTAATTTATGTTTATGAATAGTAATGAGATTAATTAATTAATTAATAATTGTCAGATTAATATTGCTAGTAATATTTATGCTAGTATATAAACCATCGGATTATATATATAATTATTTAGAGTAAATGTTTTACGTGAAAGGGTTAAGTAAAGCGATTATTGAGTAAGTACTTATCGTAGTAATCATGAAGTTCTAGATTTAAAAGTACTTATTAAATATGTTACGGATAATTTTACGTAAATAAAATATTATTTAGTTTTAAAAATAGTTTCACTACCAAGAAGGATATTTTATATATAAGTAACCTAACAAAATATTAGTTCTATTTATTAAAATAAAAACTTGTTTATTATTTATTTTAAATAAAAAAAGTAATTTTTACGTTATTAAAATAAATAGCTTTTATGTAAAAGATTGTTTTATTTAGTGGTTGCTAATTACGTATATTATGTTAAAAAAAATTAAAACAATATTTAGCATCTATTATTTCCATATTCACAAATAACTATTAATTTTGGCACGAACTTGTTATTAATTAAATTAACGATAATTCTATATAAAAGAAAAGACAAGTTTTATTTATTTACTAAAAACGTATTTTTTTTCCCTATGTTCTCATTTAGAGGTTCTCTAAAATTATTGTATATTATGTAATGGCTTTAGTATAATTATTAGTGATCTTAGAATCTAGAATAGTAATATGCTATTAATAATTTGAATTACAACAAACCTTAGGCTGATAACTAAGTCGTATTTCACTAATGTAGAGTTCAGTTCCGGGACTTAACTTGAATATTTTTCTGTCGTAACCTGCAGCACCAGAAACCAAGACAAATTTCATATCATTCAAACTTGTATTTTAGTTGATAATTAAATACATTGCATCATTAGAAACATTGTATCGACACTTGACTCACGGGATCCCGTTCGAATCCAATTGATTGTTTGATTAATTAACTCATTGACTTGGAATTTGGGAGTAGTGTAAGCACATGTGGTCAAAACCCCCTTATTGCCTCCTTGTGAATCGCTGAAGCCCCACCTCACTTGGGCTGAAGCCGGACCGTGTTCACTAGAACACATATTGCCTCCATCCTCAACCGGCCACGGGATGCTACACACTCAAAACACTCTTGCTAGTTGTAGATTGCATCATTATTATTTTCATAGATTTACTGCTTCACTGCCTTTTTATTATTATTTAGAAAGATAAATTATGTTCTAAAACTGTTTCGCATCTTTAGTTATTTTATTAAAATTCTGGAATGGATATATATGTTCTTGCTCCCCTCCTGACTGGAGAAAATATTTTAGGTGACTACGACGACGGGGAGCTTGCTTTTAGTTCTTACTACGGACACGACTTGGGTTCCGATGATATAGTTGTACCCGGATAGCGAGCTCCGGAGTTCTAGCTGCACCCGGTTGTTTAGCTCTTTCCTTGATTTTGAAGTTGTAATAAAAACAAGTTAGAATGTTGTGCTTATGTGTTCATTTTCAGTTAGACATTTGGTTTGCATTTCAAATGTTCTAAATAAAAGTTCTTCATTTCCGCAGTTAGAATGTTGTGCTTAAGTTACTACTGATTGATACAGCTTACTGCCGCTGTCTCACAACGGTACATGTTGGGCATGATCCGACTGAACCCAGTATCTTGAGATTGAATCGTGATGAGATTTGTGATATTGTTGTTTGCTTCTACCATGATCTTAGCAGACATACAACTTTGAGCTGCAAGCATTCAACAATTCGACCTGGACGAAAGACATCACGATGTCCATGAAGCCTTCCCTAACGAAACTACCGCTATGAGGGTTGTGGTGTGGCTAATATCATGATCGATGTAAACATCGGTGTCTCAAGTATCTTTCTCGATTGATCATAACAAAACTATAAACCATGTCACAAGTCTCATTTTTTATTGACCATGATAAAATTAAATAAACCAAATCACACAATTCTGCCAAACAAAACTAAATCACCAAAGTCACAATCGTCACATATATATTTCCGTTTTAGTGTTAGGATAGCTTACGATATTTAAAATTTATGTTTGACAGAAACTCAGGAGTGGTCTCAAAACCACCACTAAGTACTACTACTTATATACGAGAAAGTTTTGTAGAGGAATAAAGTTTAAGAGAAGTTTTAATGAGGACGAAGTTAGTAAGAATTAGAGACATCGATCATATTGCCAACACTCTCTAAATATAATTTTAAATGGTTACTATTTTATCTTCTAGTCTATTTTCTAAATCTAATTTTCAACCCGAGATAAGTTATAAAAATATAATTTAAAATTTTAGATATTTTTTAAATATTATATATATTTTAAAATCGAATATTAGAAAAATATTTTAGAGATGAGTTTAAATATTTTTTTTTGAAATCTTAGATTTTTTTTTGTTGCCAAACTTAGATATTTTTAAAATATAATTTCAAATTTGTATTAAAATATAATTTGAAAAACTATAATATAAAATTGTTTTTAGAAATTTAATCTCAAAAAAATATGAAATTTATCTTCGATATTTTTAAAATCTACTTTTAAATTGTTATTAGAAATTATATCTTAGAGATAAAGTTTGACAAGATAAAATATTTTTAAATAACTTAAATTATTTAAATTGTATCAAACAATTTTGTACGTTAAAAATATTTAGATAAAAGTTAGTGTTGAAATAAGTATAGATAATTTAAATTAGATAAAATTAGAAAAAAAAAGTGTGACAATAATTTAAATTAGATAAAATTTAGATTGGATATAAGAAACTAAAGATACCAAAATAAAACATAGAAAAATAGATTTTAGAAGATAAATTTTTTTTTTTAGTAATTATCAACAGTCATAAAATAAAATAAAAATTATTTAAAAATTAAAAACTAACAACCTTTTGAATCTAGGTAGAATGAAAATATAAAATCGTGAAGATAAGCAAGTAATATATTTAAAAAAAAATAACAAATATATAAAAAAAAAATTTTACTTGTAGTAAGCTAACGGAGTGTCGTACTTCTGGTACATAAATGACAACGGATCATCCCTTCTCTAATTCTTACAAATTTGTTTCCTTTCCTAAAATTCTCTTGTACTCTCTCTAAATTTTTCTTCTTCCACAAGGAATTTAATTGTCAAAGTTAGACAAGTCTTACTTAGGACAATTAATATCACATATAATATAACTGTATCCATATGTTTCTAAAGAGAAAACGACAGAGAAAAAACTAATCCCTCCTTCCCTCTGAATTTTCTCTTCAATCGGTTTAGTCGTCTACTTTTTGTTTGTTTTTTTTTTTTTTTTTTACACGCCCAACGTAACTAAAGGATTTTGTACAAGCTATGTTGCATGCTACTTAAATCCACTGTCCACCAATTTGTACAAGCTATGTTGCCTAGCTTTTTTTTATTATTATTATTTAGTAATAGGAACTAGTATAATAGTTAAAATTAAAATTTAAGTTTTGAAAATAACCAGTGTTAATATTTGTATCTCCAAATTACTGTTTATTTACCTACTTGAACAATAATTTAGAAACCTAAATTATAACTTATCATTTCCGAAATCCAAATTTTCATGCCAACTGTTATATAAAATTCTGTTATTAAATAATTCATTTTTTAGTGAGCACAAGAGCCAGATGATTTAGGTTCTTCAATCAATCAGTTCCGTATGCCTGATCTAAACACTCGTGTACTGATCACGAGTATCACCTTTACTTTACAATTCACACGAGTCAATCAAAAATAAAAATAAAAAAACGCCACGCGTCTTCAAGGCACCCTAAGTTTGACTGGTTGCATCCCATGCTAGCCGCCATGCTAACGTGTTCGTGATCAGGAAGTTGGTTGCAGTCCTCCTGCTATATAGTCGTACAAGTACAACCCTACAAAAATTATGTTCAGACGACTAATTGTTAAAGCTAGCTGCCGATGGAGAACCACCACCATTTCCTCTCCCTCCAGCTACAATCAACACCACCGCCACCGCCACCGCCGCCACCGTCGGAAGTACTGACGGCACAGCCTCACCCTTCCCTTCATTCCATCCGGAAGCCTCCCGCGAAGCCGTGGAGGAAGCCCGAGCCCCCGCCGCCGAAGGTCTACCAGGTCGACCCGAGGGGGTTCCGTCGGCTCGTGCAGAGGCTGACGGGGAAGCCGGGGTCCGGCGTGCGGCCGCTGAAGGATGTGGTCGCGGCGCCGCCTCCGCTTGCGCTAGCGGCGCCGAGAATACTATTGCCACCGCAGCAGCCGCCGCCGCAGCAGCTGCAGCAGGAGCAGATGACATTTGATGATGGGTTGTACCAGTCGGGGGTGCCGGCGGGGACGTTGTCGCCTTCGTTCTACTCGTCGTGGTGCTCGTTCCCTCTGCTTAGCCCGGGATCGATAGCGGCTCTCGAGTCTTGATCATCGCATGTGGATCGTCGATGTGGATGGCGTTTTCATGGGGCTGTAATGTTTTCGCTTGCCCATGTGCGCAAGTGCTCCTCGTTCGGGACAAGTTTCTTTCTCTCTTTCGTCATGTATTATGCTCTTATTTTTACTCGACAACTGAAATTTAAACTTATAGTAAAGATTAAGATTATCAGTTTCCTTATTGCAAAGATTTACATGCTGAAGAACGTAGTTAGAGAGGGCGTGACCCTTCTAGCAATTAGGCAAATGGAAAAAATTTGAAACCGCAAAAGTACGAATATAAATTGGCACAATATAAATAAAATACGGTCAAAAATTTGTCTAACGAAAAATATTCGAATTAGATTTAATTCGTGTTTAGTATGTTTCGGCACCAAAAATTCAGTATATATATAGGGCCCACCCACCTCTACACCTTCATAAACAAGTGTTCAGTGTGAGAATAAGAAGAGGTTGGATGAACATTATTTAATAAAAAATGAATTAAAAGTAGGATGGAATATCGAAAGTATTTTCTTTGATTGTTACAAGCAACACGTGCAAAGACTCTTGGATTTCTTTTTTTTGTTACTGTGAGACTTTTTCTTCTTTTCTTTTGGTAATTTTTGAGAATTGTGTTATTCTTAATATCTAATAGCAACAAGAGTCAAGAAAGTGAAAACTGTTGGATTTCTCGGTCACATTTTTTTGGCCGAATTTTTTAAAAATTCGTACGGTACGTGTTTAAACTCCACAGACTTAAAATTCGTGTATAAATCCAAATTTTTTAAAAGTACGTAAGTATTATACGTTTATGTAAGATACGAAAAAATTCGCGTACGAAAAAATTCGCGTATAATACGTATTTTATTCGGGTGATTGCTAACAAAGGCGTGAGTGCGTTGGTAAAGATTATTGTTTTAGGATACAACATAAAATTGTGTATATCTTGATGTATCCAAAAAAAAAAAGTTTACCACTCTATTTATTTATGTAAATAATAAAATCTAGGTATATTTATAATCTTCTTATATTTTTTTTATTGAGTTGCATAATCTTATTATATTAGACTTTGCCTTTTTCTATCTTTAGGGTCTGTTAGACATAAGCTCCTCAAATCTTATTTATTTTGACATAAGTCCCTGGGACCTTATTATTTGGACAAAAAAACCTCTCAAATTATTATTCATTTTCGTATAATTCACTCATTCAGCTTTTGTCCAAGTTAAACTAATAATCTATTCCTTGAGTGAATCTTAACCATGTACAGTTTTGTGCATATGGTTTGGTGCGATTGTGCTTCCGGAATACGAATATGTCACATGTATCCAGACAACTCGGTCTACAAATACACCGGTACCCACATTTACACGATTATGGCATGTAAGGTTTAGGATAGGATTACCTGGAAAAGCAATTCGCGACTAGTGTAAATACTGGAATGAAACTCCTAATAAACATAAGTCGGATTTCTCACTAGACTACCCATCTAGAATCCAACAACCTAAACTATATTAACATCTATTTGAACTCGTATCTACTACAAAATGAACAAGATGCAACAAAAGTACAAGTCTTCCACACCAACATACTAATCGTACTCTCAGGTCTCCTTCACGTTGTACAATGAGAGTGTCTCATCAAGATATGCATCCATACCTGTGGGAAACAAACTAGTCATCAAATACATGCAAAGCTTAAAAAATAAACTTTTAAAAATATAAAATAAAAGCATTATTAATTGAAGGATGAATAATTGATATCGAGGAAAAAGAAGTAAATGAATTAATATATGTTGGCGAATCACTGAGTGAGAGCGGGTCGTGACATAACTTGCCGAGGTCCGGGGAAGAACCTTCTAACAAAAAGTGACCGAGGCTTGCTCCAGGCGACCATGATGAAGCTTGATTCTCGAACCCTCCTTCCTCTCATATTGGTGCTAGTATGGAATACGTTTATTTAGAGAATGTCATCAGTCGAACTCGCTACTTGACTTCGACTGACTACTTAAGAGTTTATATATAAATACAAAGTACGGGCCTGAGGCCATCTATGGATATCGAGAGTGCAAAACTGTAGTCATCCCAGACACAAACATTCTCACATGGCAGACATGCGGTCCCTCCACATTCACCATTTTCAAACTAAGAGCGATGTCTAAACAACCCACTCAAGTCAATATATAGGAATATATCCCTATATCAGTTGAAACCATCATACGTACAAATCAATATACATAACACGTACTTTCTATTTTCTTATTTCTCTCTTCTTCTGTGGAGTTACTGAAGAACTCCATAGTCTTTATAGACAACAACACGTTATCATCCCGAAACTCTACCACGATCCACGATCATCATCAAACCAAACGAGTATGTATAATCTAAACTTTTTTTATATGATCTTTTTCTATTTTCTTCTTAAAAGGCAAAACTACGCTTTCCCTCTAAAGAACGGATCCTTCAATATAAATCAACTACAATGGCTTAACAACAGATCCTTCAGGACCAATCGACCATAATGGCTTGTCAACATATCCATTGAGATCAATCAGCCGTAATGGTTTATCAACATATCCTTCAGGATCAATCAGTTGTAATGGCTTGTCAACATATCCATTGAGATCAATCAGCCGTAATGGTTTATCAACATATCCTTTGGGATCAATCAGTTGTAATGGCTTGTCAACAGATCCTTTGGGATCAATCAACCGTAATGATTCATCAATACATCGATCCTTCGGGATCAATCAGCTGTATGGCTTGTCAACAAATGCTTTGGGATTAATCAGCTGTAATGGCTTATTGTCACAATCCGCTCCCATATATCCAGATACGAGCACGTCACAGTATCAGCGGTAATATGCTGTCTAAACCTCAAGAGTATTCATCAAGATACATGAATATGATTATAAATGCATCTACTCAATCATAGTATAAACTAAAGGAAGATAAACAAGAAAGAGAAAATTAATGATCCATAAACATAATCTTGATATAATCAAAATCTATAAGTTTTGATCCATCTTTTTTTACATCATTAGAATAAAGTTTTTCGGAGACAAATTCGGTCAAGCGGCTAAGGAAAACAAACTAGGAAGATAAAACTAAAACGAAAATTCTTATTTAGATTCCACAAGGGATCTCCTCTGCGTCCATGAGTGCATCGAGACCTTTCTCTTCTACTAGCTCATTTGGTATTTTATAGAATAAGGGACAAATGTCCCCATCATCGCCTAATATGTCAACTTATCCAATCAGGATTAGAGCAAAGTACATTTCTCAATATGCAAAAGAAAATAGAATAGAAACTATAATGACAATTGCTAGAATAATAAAGTTATAAAGGCATGCACAAGTAAAGGTATGAACAACTTAATCTAATATGCTAGATATGGTAATATATAATATTGGCGTAATAATGAAATAATGAAATGAACTACAACTACTCTTAAGTGATTGAAATACCGGGTTCAACATGTGGATGACTAGGGATAAGATATGGCGCGTCGCACGTGTAGTCTACAACGACTATTCTTTACGTAAGACCATGAAAATTTTCTGGATAGTTCATATGTTTATTTGTATATTTTTCCGTCCGACAGTACTCATAGATCGAGTCATGGCACAAAATAATCATGAGAATCACGCATGACACAAAATAATCATGAGAATCGCACAATAATGATCTATAAAGAACTATTTAATTTGTTTATGCTAATTATTTCAAAATCATGTTCAAACTATCTAGAACATGCAATTATAGAAACTATAAAGTATTGGAAGGAGAAAGTGTAAAGTACTCGTTTCTGGTTAGTTCAAGTTGACGTGTGCGACACGAACGTGTCGAAGAAATCGGCTCAAATGCTTACTTCCAAAAATGATCCCAAATGATATAAATAACAATTATGCTATTTGGCTCCCAAAATATTTGGGTGATGCCATCTCCCATTATGTGTCATCTGACATGGCAGATGACATAACAGCTGACATGGCAAATTTTAACCCAAAAAATTAATTATCCAAATTTTTTTAATGTTAATGTTAATGTTAATGTTAATGTTAATATTAATATTAATGTTAATTTTAATGTTAAGGTTAATTTTAATGTTAATTATCATGTTAATTTAATGTTAATTTATTAATTCACTATTAATTTTAATTTAATATTAATTTTATTGTTAAATTTTGTCATGTTAGCTGCCATGTCAGCAACCATGTCATCTGCCACATAATGGAAGATGGTATCACCCACATATTTTGGGAGCCAAATAGCATTTTTGTATAAATAATAGTTCCATCGATCCCAAAATGGCCCAAATTAATACAAGGAAGTCTCAAATATGATATTTGGACGAAGACCGAAATTCCAGATTTTGAAGTCCACAAGTGACGAGGGGACAAAATAGTCAAATTAGTTGAAGTTAAAATTAGACAAATTGGCTAGGAGTACCTACTTTAGAATTTCTTATTAGGTGTTTCCTATCTAATTTTGGCATTTGTTTCCTTAACTAGAGTACGTTATATTTAGTTATTTTAGCTAGTCGTTATTTATCCAAAAATTCTATAATAATCATTTATTGGCCTACCTAAATCCCAAATAAGATCAACTACTTATTTGATATATCAAGGCCCAATTGGCTTGGCCCATACAATTCTTTCTACCAAATATCATCTTAATATCATTATACCCATTTGACAAGGCTTACCAAAGCCCATTAACTATATACTACTAAAGCTCATCATTTTCATAACAAACATAAGCTCTCTTTTTTTTATGACAATGCACATATACCTACACATTTTTACGGTTGGGAGGTTCGAACTATTTCGACCCCGCCTGGTGTCCATGCTCTTTCCACTTGAGCTACCAGCACGATACTTGATAAAACATAAGCTAAACTATATATTTGTAAGCTAAAGCCTGACCATTTCGGCTCAATGATATTTTAATATCTTTAAACCTATTTTAATTAGTTTTGGGCTCAAATAACTACTCACTTATTCACATTCTATCCCTTGTTGTTTACTACTCTAATCTTTTATAAAGAAGAAAAAGAAAATGGCTCACTACAGCCCACGGGGTCGGGGAAAACTGTGCTGGTCCTCGCCGCTCGCTGGAGGCGGGGTCAAGCAGTCAGGGACTTGATTTGGTACTGGAACATCGGCGCACCGCATTGCAGGGTGAGGAGACGAGGGTGCACACTGGTTCGTCAGGAAGAGTGGGGCAGTGGTCGGACCCATTCCGGGCCAGCCCTGAGTTTATGGGGGCCATAGGCAAACTTTTAAAAAGGGGCTCATATATAATAAAAATAATAATAATAATTAAAGTACAAGTAAATTTAAAAAAGTATTACAACCAAGAATTGAACTATGACCTCTCGTATGCAAGTTTTAACATACTAACCACTACACCACAATTATTTTGTAATAAAAGCTGATCATGTTACATATTAGTTCTATTTTAGATACAAGATTACTAATTTTTTTTTAATTTTTTTGGGCCACCATAATCCATGGGGCCCTGGGCGCTAGTCCTGGGCCAGGGCCGGTCCTGGACGTATGGGGCACTGCCAGCGGGGTTCGGCGGTGCGAAGGGAACAATGGAGCTCGAGGGTGATTGTAGTGCCCCGCTTTCGATAGGCGACGGAACTTCATAATATGCTTGTGCCGAGTCAGATCGGCCGGGAACTTAGATGGTCATCTGACTCGATCGCTAAGCTTGGTAAACGAATAACGCCTTACGGCATCGATTCAAATCGATTTGGACGGAAGTTACGAGAATCGATCCAACTAATGAAACAACTTCTGTTGGAATAAGTCCTAGATGCAGCGGACTGCGTCTCGACGAGTGAGCTCTCTATAAGATTCCCTTCGACGGACCGGACCGCTGTATGATTTTCTTGGAGCTTTGCCGCTGGGCTTGATGAAGTGCTTTCGCGTCGTTTTCATGGATGCAATTACAATTTTGATGCAAGGGAAAAAGAAGGAATTCTAACAAAGCGTTGGTGCCATTGCAGGAGCTCGCGTAACTAAGGATTGACGTTGCGTAGCGCTTGGACGATCGGCACGAAGCAAAGTAATCGGTGGGTGATTCGACCCTACTTTTCTACTCTGTCCCGCAAACTTATTCCTTGCTTCGAATTCATTCAAATCGAACGATGCCAAGTTAATTGCATGCCAATCCACTAAGGTCAAGAACTCGGGAAAAAACGTATCGATTTTGAGTAATCTACTCTGAAAAATACAAGTTTCTCACATAAACAGAAAAGTTTAAGGTTCTAGTAAAAAGATAGACTATTTTACGTGCTACAAAATAATGTGAAACGTCGATCATGGGTTATGATGCCTCGGACAATTTGGTGCCCACGGGACGCTAAATCGGTGTACAGCTTTGGAGAAAATGAATCGTTGCATGAGTTGCGAGAAATTATAATGTCGTTCGATACTATCCGCACTATACAAAACTGTTGCATATATGAAACTGTTCACACATAGGCATGGTTATGGACAGCTTGTGCACAAGTTTGTTTTCCTCGAAACGGTATCCGGGGCATCGGAACCGATTCGTCCTAGGGGGAATAATTTATCGTGCTTCGGCGCGAGGCATACGGGACCTTCAGTAAGGCTTACAACCCAGGCTAAAAGGGTAGCGTCGCATGCCAACTTCGATTAAGTCCCTAGTGGTGCGTAGCACCAATGACCGCATATAAGATAGTTGCATGCTCACCTATTGTCTTATGCAGGTGTAAATATTATCTCTATTTTCATGCAGGGACGAGCACGGCCGTGGTAAGAAATATGATAAACTGCAATGTTATACTGTATGCTTTATTACTCAAAGACGGCTATCGAATATGAACTGAATTCATTTAGTTCTAAAAGAAAGACAACTCTAAAGCATGCCTACCCTAACAATCAGAGTCGGTTTAGACGAGTTGGTTCGTCTCGTCCACTTAGCAAGTGTGCTAATCCCCTACCCCAATTTCCCCAGGTGCGGCAGGCGCTCCAACCTAAAATGAAGCTGAAGTGCGGAGAGGCGTTTTGAAGCTCTTCCTATGCTGAAGTATTTTGAAGCCAATTCAAGTCGACGGCTTATGTATAAAGGGGCGAATGTATGGTACGGCAAGCGTAGTTCAAGCAACTTGTCGGATGTATTTTCTTTATATTTTCAATCAATGTAGCCGCAACGGCATCCAATGTAATTACGACTTGCACTTCGTTGCAAGCTATGAATGAAAAGCATTTCTATCTTCCTATACTGCGTCTTAAATTCTGATGTAATTTGTGAAGTTTCAACTTGGCGTATTAATATCAAAATGAACGTAACATTCTGCCTTGTACGAGTGCAATTCCAGACTCGTATGACATCACGCCTTAGCGAGGACGATCGAATCGGCAAAATTAATATCGGGAACAAACGTTGCCGACTCGGGGCATGACAGTGATAGGGGTGCGTGGAGTTGGACGATGAAGACGGAGATGCTGGTGGTCTGTCGGGAGCAGGCCGGCAGAAGGTCGGTTCAGGAGGGCGGTGTGGGGAGGCGTCAGAATCGATCCTGAATGGACAATAGGTTGGCCGGGAGTTTGCCGAAGTGAAGGTCAGAAGAGGATAGGAGATGTCACGCCCCGCTCCCGTAGGAGCGATCGTCCTCGCTAAGGCGTGATGTCGCACGGGCCTAGGTTGCGCCCGTGCAAGGCCAAGTCCAGAAACGGCCGATTTGAGCTAGGCCACAGAGTCGCACAGAGTGTCCCCATTTGCAGCGGAAAGTAAACGAACACAAGTTGAAGCGAATTCAAACTCTTTATTGATATTCAAGAAGTTTACAAGCGGCGCTAGGCCGAGTTTACAAGTCGCTCAAGCTCTCTCTCTCTCTGAAACATAAAAGGCGTGCCAAGTGGCTTACAAGATGGAATGATTCATGGCGATGTTCCGATACATTATGTCCTGTATAGGGTGCTTCAGCTTCTTGCAACGTCCCAAGGCCCCGGAGTTGGCTCCGCGCCTGAACACGTTCGATGGAAGTTCCGCACCCGTCGGCATCTCCTGCATCCTGCAAGCAGACTGTGGGGTTATCAGTACATTGTTATGCACTGGTGGGAAGACTAGCACGCCCACAATGCTATCATTACCAAACACATTCCATTTACTTTTGTGCATCTCTATCATTCATTGTCTTTCTAATCTTGCCTTAGTATCAATTTCATGGCATATGTCATAACCTATCCCGTGTTTCCAAATTCAAGTGTCGCATGGAAATACATACACGACTTATCCATACTTACCGTCCGGCCTTCTCTGTCCAAAGTAAACCAAGTTAGTCAACAATTCATAAGGAATAACTTAACGTATCTCATGTAAACTTTCAATATCAAGAGTGTGTCCCTGCCTCGGGTCCTAGCGCGTCGTAGGCACGTTCTCTAACTCATTTGCATGAAGCACTCTTTGTTATTTGGTGTGATACGTTTCAAGCCGTTCAGTAGGCGCTTGTTTATTTGACTTAGACTACTTTGATTTCAATACAAGGACTTGCACGTGGATAGCCACTAGCAAAGTCCACTTAATCTATATGCACCGGTCGCTGGCTTTACAAGCCATTTTGGACATTTCTTCTTGGTATTTCTCAACTTAGCGTAGGGTGATGGCTGGTACACCCAGTTAAGTCTCTTGAAATACCCTGCACTTACGTCTCCCGGTGCCCAAGCCCGCACCCAGGCAGCCCGTAAGCCCCGACTTTTGATTCCGCCTAGGCCGGCCACGGTATACTCCACACAACGCCCGTACCGCAGAATCACTGCACGGCCACGGTATTCCCCCCCATCGCCCGTGCCGTTTGTCCACGACCATTTCGTATTATCTTGTCATTTAAACTTAGCGGCTATCTCCGAGCCGTAGGCTAACCACCCTTAGCCATAATACGTTATCGACCAGGTTGGCGTCCGTGCAGCGCGGGTAGTGAGCCCCGTTGCACGTGTCCGTCACACCTGTCGCTAACCATTCTTTCCTTTCTTATCTTTCATGTATTCTTTCTTTTCTTTCTTTCTTTCACTTGTTCGTTCATTCATCGATTGATTCACGTATTCATTCATTCATTCGTTGATTCATTCATTCACGCATTACGCAACTCCAGTGCGGGAGTCGCCTTGGCGACCCATCGGTCCCATAGTCTTTCAATGTTGCTATACTCTACTCGAAACGACTATGTTGATAGTCTTCCCGTTTCATTGTTGTAACCCATTCATTGTTTTATTGTTGGCCGCATAAGGAA
Source organism: Iris pallida (assembly GCA_029216955.1). Lineage (NCBI taxonomy): Eukaryota > Viridiplantae > Streptophyta > Magnoliopsida > Asparagales > Iridaceae > Iris > Iris pallida. Next base: position 21,203,946 of record JANAVB010041219.1, read on the forward strand.
CATAAACGTAAGCTTGTGCCTTAACACGAGCGTAGAGCACGGTGCGATAGTTTCTCGTATTTTCCATGCTCTTTTCTATATTCTATACAAGCATACAAGATGGAATTATTCCCTTAGCTAGGTGCGTTGAGTTATTTATTAGCATGCACGGGGTTATCGCCTAGCGATTCTCGTGATAGTGTCCGTATTGTTATGTGTCTAGGCTAAGCAAAGACGGGTTCATCGGAGCCATCCACCTTAGCGATGTTCGCATCGACCGAGAGATACTCCGAGCGCGCCTTTGAAAGTCTAAGTCTGGATTCATCTTGACGGCCAATGTAAGCCTTGCATCGATTCTTCATCTGGTCGATGCCAACTCTTCGGGTCGACGGCTCTTTTGTGTCGTTTCACTTACCGTTTGAATCGGCGTTCCGCTAGGGCAGAGCGGGCCACTACATAATACACCACTCAAAACAAGTCTCGTCCTCGAGACTTTCTGAGTGCAGGTCATCCTACCATTCCTTAACTCGTGTCGTCGTGTTTCTTAGACAATTTTATCGAACGGCTCTATCGATCGATGGCATCGAACCATACTTGATATCATTCTAAGTTCCGTGTCGCATGCGTTTGGTCGATTTTATTGAATAGCCTTTCATTTATTTTAAAGTTGATGGTACTTATTCCATTCAAGTGTTTCTTCGTCTTGGTTGCTATTTCTCCGTGTCATGGGACAAAAATGGTTTTATGAGGCACGTTGTAATTCGTCAAATGCGTGGGTCGTAGGCTGAGGCAAACTCACTTTTCATTTATCTCGGTCATCGAGATGACCCGATTCGCTTCTCAAGCGTTTGTGTCAACGAAATCAGTATGATTTCTTCTTAGCGGGGTCGACCAAGTCTAAGTAATTTCCGTCCTTATTCAAGACTAAGTATTGTACTATCATCGAGTATATCTTCCTATCAATAGTTCAATTTGTTATACCAACTTTTACTTGCACGATATCGATTCCATACCATTCACTTGTTTAGGGCTAATCTCGTCGTCGTTCACGCTCACTCTGCCTACACGTTTCTTAGATTCCGAGCCATGCTCGTACTAGTATCATTCCTTTTTTTTAACACGATTTCAAGTTCTCGACACTCATCCATTCTTCAAGTCTCGTTTGTACTTAACGTATCACTTGGCTGGATCGTGCACGCATTCCAAGCGTCCCCAAAATACATGCATTCAGCCAAGCCGCATGATCTAGAAATTTGTCATTCTTATTCGAGTCGCATCGTGCACATACTCAAGCGTCCTTGAAATATATGCATGTCAGCCGAATCTCGTGAGGGGTATTCCTATATTCGTGATTCACATTATCCATCCATGCCAATCCTCAAGATCAATCTTTCGATTGATAACTCATGAAACAGGACGTCTCGCCTAACCGCTAGGCCATCTTTTCGAGGCTAAGTCAATGTCAGAATTGGAATCATAGTTCCCCAACAATAATGTCAACACTGACCCCAATCCTAGGGTCAAACCAAAGTCGGTAGTACGGGATTTTCTACCCAAGCTCGCGTCACTCAGATTTCTAAACATCGAGCACGATCACCTATTAGCATCAAGGCATTCGTCGCACACCGCAACGAATTCAAATCCATTCAAATCACTAAATCGACATACTTCACATATCCATTCTAATCAATTCATGTATTCGATCACGAGTTCATCTAGCTTTGACAATATGTTGCGCCCCAATCTCATGCGAGTCCGATTATCCACGGTGGTTCATGAATCACCATGCAACGCTCCCGCGGAATAATCATTCTCATCGGGGCTTAACTCTTGCTTGCGTCTAGACTAATTCATTCTCGATACGCGGATTGGACCTACTCAATCCTCAACCTTAATCATCAAGCACACCGAATCATTCTCAAGTCACCTTCGCATCAAACCACAAGTCGAAGCACACAAATTGCCACGCCATGCTAGTTCAATCACCCCCGCTGTATGAATCACCATACCAGCACTCACGTGGAGTGATCGCCCTAATCGGCACGACGCATGTGCGAGGCTGGAGTTGCGCTCGCATAAGACAAGAACGTCAACGTTGTGGTTGTCAACGAAGCAAATCCAAGCATTCTCATTTTCATCCAAGCCAAATCAATTCGACAGTCTGACCGTCATGCGTTCAACTAGAAAATCCTCGAGCCAAGTCTATCTTTTCCTCGACACATTTTTAACATCCCAAGTATAGCATCCAACAGAACAATGATATTTGCACGATCGTCATTCGCCGAGTCAGAGTACCCCCGAGTTATCGCATATCGATCTTTGATACGCCTCAATACCATCGACGATATGCGTAACCTGACGATCTTCCTTTGCAACCGATTTCGAGTCGTGCATTGATGCTGTTGTCCGAGTTGGATATTCTACAATTTTATTTAATATTCAAGATCAAGTTCAACTGCTATTCCTCAAGCTAGTTTCAAGATCATTGTTCAAACTCAAGTCATATTTTATTTGAATCAATCCGAAATCGTACGCGCGATCCTCTAAGTTTCCTCGATCAAGACCATTCATTTTCATTCATCGTTCCGAACCATTTTCTAACTCGCGTTGCCCATTGAAAAGTTGTCCGAACGACATCTCGTTCGGGACACACGAAGTCACGACCAACTAAGCGTGACACGTTCTAAGGCTTTGCGCGATCGCATCGCTTGCCGACATACTCGTACGATCCGTAAATCCTTTAGTCTCGCTCGAACAATTTTTATGACGTCTATACACCACTCAGGGTTCGAGCCACTCGACTAATCGTCGACACTCATTCTTATTCTTCTCCGAACCTATCACATACACCACTCGAATTCAAGCCATATGATCTAGTCCTCAATTACGTTCGTGTCATGCGCTAAGACATCCTTCAGATTCGTTCGACGAATCTCTAGCGTAATCGCTCACGCCGCCTCGACGTACTAAGTCGTTTGCACTATTCCTCAAGATCCAAATCAATCTTCCGTGCACGCCTAAACGTGAACTTGATAGCGTTTCTATCGATAAATACTCTAAGTGTATCTCCGCTCCCGACCGAGCGGTACTTGATATCGCTCGTAACTCGATTGCACCAAAAAGTCGAGGTGCGTGACACGCGGACTAAGTTGTGCCGCATAACCATTTCGTGCGGACTATATTTCGAGTTTGTACGCTCATTTGCTAGGTCGACGCAAGACTAGTCAGGCACGCACGCGACATGTTAACTTAGCATGTGTTCTCTATCGAGTCAAGTTTAACATCGTTCGGCACAAAGGCCTTCGCCTATCGATCCCGTTCAACCGAGTACTTGTACAAGCTTTTGAAAATATTAGACTTATTGTATGGAATATCCCGAGGCACAATGAAAAAGAGCGTACACTTCTTTTTTCCAACGACGAGCTTTCAAAATTGAGAAATCGACGTAAAGTCCAAGGACGTAAAGCCGTGCTCTGATACCAATCTGTCACGTCCCGCTCCCGTAGGAGCGATCGTCCTCGCTAAGGCGTGATGCCGCACGTGTCACCCCCAGTTTTCAGGAACAGGGGTATTTTTGTCATTTTGTACTTTTGAATATTTTTGAAATTTATTTTATTAATTATGATATTGTTTTGGGGTTATTTGAGTCGGGTTCGAATTTCAGCTCATTCCGACTTGTATCGGGGACCCGGGGTAGCTTAGACTCTGATCGGGACCCAACTGGAACCGACCAACTTGTCATGACCAAACCCAGATATTTATATTTGACTAATCCCATTTGATTTTAGTGGGATTAGGGATTAGAATTAGATTTAGAACTTGAAATTTAGAGTTTTCAAGTTACCATTTTGACCCCAACTCAAACCACTCATTTCTTTGACTTGGAGGGCATTTTGGTAAATTGCCAAATGCTCCCAACCCTTTATGATGTGGCCGGCCATGTGTGGAGCAGCACCCCCTCTCTCTTTCTTCACTCCTAAGTAACTCCTTCTCTTCATTTTATTTTCTTTCCAAAAGCTTCTTCTCCTCTCTCAAGCTACAAATTAGGTATGCTTTTAAAACCTTCATTAATTCTCTTTTGTATTTATTTCCTTCACCATAATTGAGGAGGAGACCACCCTCTACATTTTGCCTATAGAATTTGTAGGTTTCCCTAGAAATATAGTCTAAGGATTTAATTGGGGGTTTTCCTTTAGGAGGAGTATATATGTATATATATGTGTATATATATTTATATGTATTTGAGTGTGTGTAGAGAGTGGTGGTGGTATAGTGTGTGAGTGAGAAAGTGTATGTGTGAGAGTGTGTGTGTCTATATATATATATTTATATGTGTATGTATTTACATATAGACATGTGTGTGTGTATGTATTTATATATATATATATATATATATAGAAGGAAGGAAGTAGTGAAAGAAGTAGAAGAAGATGAAGAGAATAAGCCACAGTAGTAGCAATAGCACTAGCAGGAGCAACAGTAGTAGAAGGAGAATGAGGAGGAGAATGAGGAGGAGAATGAGGAGGAGAATGGGAAGGAGAATGAGGAGGAGAATGAGGAGGAGAATGGGAAGGAGAATGGGGAGGAGAATGAGGAGGAGAATGGGAAGGAGAATGAGGAGGAGAATGAGGAGGAGAATGAGGAGAAGAATGAGAAGGAGAATAGGGAGGAGAATGGGGAGGAGAATGAGGAGGAGAATAAGGAGGAGAATGAGGAGGAGAATGAGAAGGGTAAATGTAGTAAATAGGGTATTGATGAGATATTGAGTTTGACTTCTAAGATGGGGTTAGAAATAAGTTGTCTTGGTAGGTAATGACTATATGAGGGTAGTTTAGGCTGACCTCCGTTGACCAAGAGTTGACTTTTTAACCAAAAGTCAACTTCAAGTCAACACTTGACTTAGAATTGACCAAAACCAAACCAGAGTTGACCAGTTGACCAAAAGTCAACTGTAGGCCAACTCTTGACCCCGTTTGACTTTCTTCGATTTGTTTTGACTTACGATGACTGGTATGACCTAGAATTGACTAAGATTAACCTAAAGTGACTAGTTAAGCTAAGTTTGACTAAACCTTAACTAGTTTGACATTGGTTGACCTAACTTTGACTAGTTTGACCTAGTTTGACTTTTAAAGTTGACCAGAGTTGACCAAGAAATAACTTTTGACCAGATTGACCTAGAATCATGTAGTATGCATTGTATACTCTATTTTTACCATTGTGGATATATTGTGACCTGTTTTACTCTAAATAGGACTCTGTGACACCAGTTCGGACATCTATTCATATCAGTCATACAGGGCGACAGGCGAGTACATTCTCTGATTATTTCATACTTGTTAGGATTTATATTCTTGCTCTAGATTACTTTATATGATGCTGTCACGTTATTATCACAGATTGGTACTATATGGATCTTGTCATGCGATGTTATCCCCCTCGGGGTGCATCAAATACAGTTGTCATGTGCTTTTCACGAACATCTTGTATTTCATGTACACCTCTATTCATGTATACTCTTGTGCAATCTTGTACTCTCATGATCACGTGAGCAAACATGATAAAAACCTCTTGTGCAAGGTTGTCACGCCCCAAAACCAGAATACTGGAGAGCGGGGGCAGACATAGCCAGCTACGTATAATGAAATGGGATCCACTCCACTATACGATCACGGCTGTCTAGATATATGAGGGTTTATCTACAAGCCATCAGTCTCTTAGGGTCAATAACAAGCCTAGTGTCTCAATCACAAGCAAGTAAGTAAATGTTACAAGATGTAAGATCACCAAATATACAATAGTAAGGCGTCCCAAACATTACATATTCAGCTGATCATGAAGCTAGTCGTTACAAAATATGAGGACTAGCAAGAGTTTTAGTCATACATGATCAACCCTAGGTTGCCAATCATGTTACAGCCCGTAGGCAGACAGTAAGTAAAAATGTACCCGAGCTAACACTGGCTCGGCGGCTAAATGCCTCAAAAGAATAATTTTACAATAGAGTGGGAGAGCCAAAATAAACCCACTCGTTGCCAGGATTCCTTCTAGTGGTCACCATGTGGCTGAAAGGTCGGTAGATCCTCTGGTGCTGCTCCGGTATCTGGCCATACAAAACCAGCTAGGTCAGACCCCAGAAAGAGCAAGTGCCACAAAGGAGGCTTCACTTAGGAACTAAAACCAGCAATTAGCACAAGAGTACAATTATAAATAAAAGACAAAAAATATGGAAAAGCATGACGGGTGATATACGATGAGATAACCATGGGACTATTCAGATAACCAGGTTACAACCCGTAAACCAAACAAGGACCGGGGTTGTAACCCTTCGTCTGAACAGAACTTGGATTCTCCCACCATTTATCGGCAGGATAAATATAAGAAATCAGGACATGTAATAATCTTGTACATGATCAAGACAAGACTAGACTGATTGAACTTCATCCAACATTTCACGGCCAAGCAATAAGTACGGCTTAATACTTTAACTAACTAGGGTTATCACAAGCCTAATTACTAACAAGATGCAGCGAGATTATTCCACAGCCACAAGCCCTGCAGACCATCCAGGCTATCCGGACGCAATTAGGGATTGAATTCAAGTGGGCACATCGTCCAGAAAATGCATGTACCCTTAGGTGACTTGGAGGGTGCAACACATGACAGTGTGCTGGAAATGTGCCCTACTCGACGGCAGGCTACAGATCCCAAGTGGGGCGCCCAGATAACGGGATTGCCTGTAGCTGGGAAATCTCTTCATGACTACTGGATTATTCTAGCGATTAGCCTTAGTCGATTTCAGTGGGTGCCCCTGACCGTGGTACTCAGGGATCCCCGTCCTAGACATGATGCAAGACAAGACGGGTTCATTGCACAAGCACAATCGTCCACGGTGTCCAGGTTATTCAATCTTGTCATGTCGTGTTAGCCGTCGCAACAGCATTTCAAGAAATATCATGCCAGGTCTCTCATGTCAAGAGTGCGCCACGACGGGCCACTATCATGTCAGGTATATCATGTCAAGTTCATTGTTAAGTCAAGTTATCTTGTCAGGGGTGCACCACGGCGGGTCACTATCAAGTCATGCCAATTATCAAGGAGGAGAGAAACTTGCACAATTAAATAATAATATATTAATAGTATATGTATTCTTGAAGCCAAGGAGAAACTCTACAACTTTCATGTTGGGAGTGGGAAGAAATTCTGACCATATTTTAGACAAATAAAACATTTAAACAATCAGAGTGGGACCCATGCGGTCCAAAAGTGGGAGAACAAACATGCGGTCAAAGAGAGTGGGAGGCCACCCATGCGGCCAGCCAAAGCATATGCGGCTAGAAAATAGTTGAAGGGGGCCATGCGGCCAAGAGTAATTGCTAACGAAAAATATTCATGCAGTCAGAAAAGACAGAGAGTGGGAAGACAATAAATGCGAGCTTCCACTCAAACAAAGAAAAGGGGCACATGGCCACTCAAGTATAGTGGCCATGTGGGACCCAACAATAATCAATACATTAAACCCACGTGGCCAGCACACAATGGCAATTTGCCATGCGGCCCAGGAATAACCAAGGCCATGCGGCTCCCCCTCACGTTGCTTGCATGAAAATACAAACAAGCAACTAATTATTAAATAATAATTTTATATGCGGCTCACTGAAGAATGGATTGCAAATGCATTAAAGAAAGCAAAAGTATCGGGAAAAGCCTTATGCGGCTAGCTGGAAAAAGTGCAACAATGCATTAGGAAATGCATTCAAAATTCATTAAGTAATGCTTGTCCATGCAGCTAGTTGAAAAAATGCTAGGAATGCATTCAATGCATTCAGAAACAAGCATTTATTCAATTCAAAAAAGGCATTCAATGCTTCCTGATTGGAATGCATCCAAAATGCATTAATTAATATGTTTTAACAAAAGTGCATTAATTGTTAAAGCTTATGAAGCCATGCGGCTGCTTAGTCCAGAATGCTTCACTCCAAGTATTAGAGCATGTAAGGACAAATGTATATAAAAAAGAGAATGCATTAAGAAAAAGTGCTTTAATTGGTTCCTTCCAAGCCTATGCGGCTTAGCATCAGGATCCCTTAGGAAGGTGAATGCATTAATATATTAAGAAAAGAATGCTTAGGAAAAATGCATGAAAATGCATTAAGAAAATGCTTAGGAAAAGTGCTCAGGATGAATGCATTAAATGCATTCCTCCAATGCCTATGCGGCTTTGCCAATGCCTTTATAGGCCATACAGCTCATTTATTGGTTCCATGCGGCTAACACTATCAGCATGCTCTTTTGCATGCAAATACAAAAGCAAGCTAAGCCTTATGCGGCTCTCATGGGGGCACTAGAAAAATGCATTAGAACAATGCACTAAATGCATGAATTTTTATATAGACAATAAAATATTGTATGCATTAGGTGCACGTTGGAATATTGCATGCAAAATATTGCATGCATATGCGGCTCACATGGGTACTGATACATTCCATTCTTAATGCATTAAATAATGATGCCTATGCGGCTGACTGTTATCATTGTATTAAATAATGCATACAAAAATAAATGCTGGCTATTGCATTTATAGGCCATGCGGCTGAGTGCAAAATATCCATGCGGCTCAGCAAAATCCCATAGGTCAAATTGGACCTAACGAACTTCTCTGCCATCATGGGATCATCAACTTAGCAAAATATGCAAGTTTGATGGATCAAAAATTCTGGGAACCAAAAATACCACGAAGCTAGATCTACAAAATTTTAACCATGGAAATGAAAAATGCCAAGTACTAAAGTGGGTTAGAAACACATAAGGAAGACAATGGAACAATAAAAATAGACTTCCTTCATGAAGCAAGATGCACTTGCCTAAGCTCTCCCTCTCTCCTGGTAGGTGAAGAGTAAAGATGGAGAAGAAGAATGAGTAATGAGTAATAATGGAAGAGAGAGAATGGAATAGATATTTATGGTGGGAGTGGTGGTAGGTGAGAGTGGTTCTCCACATAAAACCAAAATAAGCCAAACCCACTAAACCGAACCAAACCAAGCCAATGCAATGCCATGATGGACCATGCTAATGCAATATGCAAAATAAAACCCAAGGCTAACTAATTATGACAAACCAAAAATACGAGCCCAAAATACGTACACGTATTCCCAATACGTAATACGAACCACGGGTATTACAACTATACCCACCTTGAAAGAATTCCGTCCTCGGAATTTAATCAAGGGCTAGAGTGGCAAAGACAAGCTATACTAATCTCAGGCAAGCTATACTAAGCAATCAATCATGCAATCATGTATGTAAGCAAGGAAATCGAAGGCACGAGAAAGAGGAAAGATATCCTGCTAGGAACCTCTCTGCCGGTTCTGGATCTAAGCTTGGACCTGGGCATACTGCTGGGGTCTTTGTAGCTGGAAGGCTAGGGCCTGAGGCGGCAATGGCCTCGGAGGCTGGTACTGCTGCTGAAACACTTGGGCCTGAGGCAGCAATGGCCTCGGCAATGGATACTGATGCTGCTGCTGGACTGGGGCTGGTCCCCTTACCGAGGGACTAGTTTGGGCCGATGATGAACTGGCCCTATTCGGGCAGGATCCTATCTTGTGGTCCGGTGCTCCACAAGCTAAACACAATCCCGGTGCTCTGCGACACTCCGAAACAACGTGTCCTGGCTTTCTACAATGAGTGCAGTCCATTACGGAAGACTGCTTCTCCTTCTGTTGCTGAGGGGACGTGACCGACGTCACTGAGGCCGCCTGCCTCGGAGTTCCAATTGTCAAAGCCCTAACTGCCGGGGCTGGTGCTGTCGACTGGGTCATCTGGCCGTGAGATCGTTTCCGACCTCCGGTCCTATCCACGATCCTGTGGGAGGTATACTCGTGCCTCCTGGCTGCCCTCAACACTGCGTCAAAAGTCTGATGCTCAAACTGTTCCACTGCCAACAAAATCTCGAGGTGGAGCCCTTGCTGGAACCGCTGGGCTCTATCAAACTCGGTTGCCACCAAAGTGGGAGCAAACCGACTAAGCCTGGAGAACTCGGCCGCATATCCATCGACCGTTCTGCCTCCTTGCTTCAGATTGGTGAACTTGGTCTGAAGATCATACCGAGCCACCGCATCGAAGTACTTAGTCTATAATCTCTCTCTGAATAGTGCCCATGGAATAGGGGCCACTAATCCAACGGCCTGTGCTGTCCACCAACTGCGGGCAAGATCCAATAACTGTAGACGCACCACGGCCACCTTCTCATCTTCCGGGGTCTTGGCTGCCTCTAGAATGACTTCAGTATCCTGAAGCCATGCATCTGCAGCGATCGCATCTTCACTGTCGTCGAAGAATGGAAGGTTCAGGCGCTTGAAACTGTTGGCTGCACTGTTCTTTGGATGACCGCCTCTGTTCAGAGCATCTTCCACTGCCTGGTGCAATGCATTACCTCGACGATCTTGGAAAGCTAACAATGATCTGATGAGACCCACCAAGGTGCCATCATCAGGCTCTGCAGGCTGGACTGGCTGAACTGGCGGCTCTCCTCCAGTAGGTACGACTCGGGAGACTGTTCCTGAGTGCTGGGCCTGATCTTCTGGTTGTTGCTAGTCCACGGGAGGAGATCCGCCTTGCTGATCGGCAGGTCCAGGTTCAATGTCGCTGAAGAAGACGACATGGAAACAATAAGGAAGGACCAGGACAGATCAACGATTACAAGCATGTGATCAGGACAAGAATTTCGGAGATCAAGGGAATACAAGCAGAGATCAAGGGCGAGTACTGATTGAGACATCTATTCGGTAAACCTTCACATATCTTGATTTACAAGACCTGCATGGGCCACCACTTAAACCATGTCACGCCCCAGAACCAGAATACTGGAGAGCGGGGGCAGACATAGCCAGCTACGTATAATAAAATAGGATCCACTCCACTATACGGTCACGGCTGTCTAGATATATGAGGGTTTATCTACAAGCCATCAGTCTCTTAGGGTCAATAACAAGCCTAGTGTCTCAATCACAAGCAAGTAAGTAAATGTTACAAGATGTAAGATCACCAAATATACAATAGTAAGGCGTCCCAAATATTACATATTCAGCTGATCATGAAGCTAGTCGTTACAAAATGTGAGGACTAGCAAGAGTTTTAGTCATACATGATCAACCCTAGGTTGCCAATCATGTTACAGCCTGTAGGCAGACAGTAAGTAAAAATATACCCGAGCTAACACTGGCTCGGCGGCTAAATGCCTCAAAAGAATAATTTTACAATAGAGTGGGAGAGCCAAAATAAACTCACTCGTTGCCAGGATTCCTTCTAGTGGTCACCATATGGCTGGAAGGTCGGTAGATCCTCTGGTGCTGCTCCGGTATCTGGCCATACAAAACCAGCTGGGTCAGGCCCCAGAAAGAGCAAGTGCCACAAAGGAGGCTTCACTTAGGAAATAAAACCAGCAATTAGCACAAGAGTACAATTATAAATAAAAGACAGAAAATATGGAAAAGCATGACGGGTGATATACGATGAAATAACCATGGGACTATTCAGATAACCAGGTTACAACCCGTAAACCAAACAAGGACCGGGGTTGTAACCCTTCGTCTGAACAGAACTTGGATTCTCCCACCATTTATCGGCAGGATAAATATAAGAAATCAGGACATGTAATAATCTTGTACATGATCAAGACAAGACTAGACTGATTGAACTTCATCCAACATTTCATGGCCAAGCAATAAGTACGGCTTAATACTTTAACTAACTAGGGTTATCACAAGTCTAATTACTAACAAGATGCAGCGAAATTATTCTACAGCCACAAGCCCTGCAGACCATCCAGGCTATCCGGACGCAATTAGGGATTGAATTCAAGTGGGTACATCGTCCAGGAAACGCATGTACCCTTAGGTGACTTAGAGGGTGCAACACATGACAGTGTGCTGGAAATATGCCCTACTCGACGGCAGGATACAGATCCCAAGTGGGGCGCCCAGATAACGGGATTGCCTGTAGCTGGAAAATCTCTTCATGACTACTGGATTATTCTAGCGATTAGCCTTAGTCGATTTCAGTGGGTGCCCCTGACCGTGGTACTCAGGGATCCCCGTCCTAGACATGATGCAAGACAAGACGGGTTCATTGCACAAGCACAATCGTCCACGGTGTCCAGGTTATTCAATCTTGTCATGTCGTGTTAGCCGTCGCAACAGCATTTCAAGAAATATTGTGCCAGGTCTCTCATGTCAAGAGTGCGCCACGACGGGCCGCTATCATGTCAGGTATATCATGTCAAGTTCATTGTCAAGTCAAGTTATCTTGTCAGGGGTGCACCACGGCGGGTCACTATCAAGTCATACCAATTATCTAGAAGGAGAGAAACTTGCACAATTAAATAATAATATATTAATAGTATATATATTCTTGAAGCCAAGGAGAAACTCTACAACTTTCATGTTGGGAGTGGGAAGAAATTCTGAACACAATTTAGACAAATAAAACATTTAAACAATCAAAGTGGGACCCATGCGGTCCAAAAGTGGGAGAACAAACATGCGGTCAAAGAGAGTGGGAGGCCACCCATGCGGCCAGCCAACGTATATGCGGCCAGAAAATAGTTGAAGGGGGCCATGCGGCCAAGAGTAATTGCTAACAAAAAATATTCATGCAGTCAGAAAAGACAGAGAGTGGGAAGACAATAAATGCGAGCTTCCACTCAAACAAAGAAAAGGGGCACATGACCACTCAAGTATAGTGGCCATGTGGGACCCAACAATAATCAATACATTAAACCCACGTGGCCAGCACACAATGGCAATTTGCCATGCGGCCCAGGAATAACCAAGGCCATGCGGCTCCCCCTCACGTTGCTTGCATGAAAATACAAACAAGCAACTAATTATTAAATAATAATTTTATATGCGGCTCACTGAAGAATGCATTGCAAATGCATTAAAGAAATCAAAAGTATCAGGAAAAGCCTTATGCGGCTAGCTGGAAAAAGTGCAACAATGCATTAGGAAATGCATTCAAAATTCATTAAGTAATGCTTGTCCATGCGGCTAGTTGAAAAAATGCTAGGAATGCATTCAATGCATTCAGAAACAAGCATTTATTCAATTCAAAAAAGGCATTCAATGCTTCCTGATTGGAATGCATCCAAAATGCATTAATTAATATGTTTTAACAAAAGTGCATTAATTGTTAAAGCTTATGAAGCCATGCGGCTGCTTAGTCCAGAATGCTTCACTCCAAGTATTAGAGCATGTAAGGACAAATGTATATAAAAAAGAGAATGCATTAAGAAAAAGTGCTTTAATTGGTTCCTTCCAAGCCTATGCGGCTTAGCATCAGGATCCCTTAGGAAGGTGAATGCATTAATATATTAAGAAAAGAATGCTTAGGAAAAATGCATGAAAATACATTAAGAAAATGCTTAGGAAAAGTGCTCAGGATGAATGCATTAAATGCATTCCTCCAATGCCTATGCGGCTTTGCCAATGCCTTTATAGGCCATGCGGCTCATTTATTGGTTCCATGCGGCTAACACTATCAGCATGCTCTTTTGCATGCAAATACAAAAGCAAGCTAAGCCTTATGCGGCTCTCATGGGGGCACTAGAAAAATGCATTAGAACAATGCACTAAATGCATGCATTTTTATATAGACAATAAAATATTGTATGCATTAGGTGCACGTTGGAATATTGCATGCAAAATATTGCATGCATATGCGGCTCACATGGGTACTGATACATTCCATTCTTAATGTATTAAATAATGATGCCTATGCGGCTGACTGTTATCATTGCATTAAATAATGCATACAAAAATAAATGCTGGCTATTACATTTATAGGCCATGCGGCTGAGTGCAAAATATCCATGCGGCTCAGCAAAATCCCATAGGTCAAATTGGACCTAACGAACTTCTCTGCCATCATGGGATCATCAACTTAGCAAAATATGCAAGTTTGATGGATCAAAAATTCTGGAAACCAAAAATACCACGAAGCTAGATCTACAAAATTTTAACCATGAAAATGAAAAATGCCAAGTACTAAAGTGGGTTAGAAACACATAAGGAAGACAATGGAACAATAAAAATAGACTTCCTTCATGAAGCAAGATGCACTTGCCTAAGCTCTCCCTCTCTCCTGGTAGGTGAAGAGTAAAGATGGAGAAGAAGAATGAGTAATGAGTAATAATGGAAGAGAGAGAATGGAATAGATATTTATGGTGGGAGTGGTGGTAGGTGAGAGTGGTTCTCCACATAAAACCAAAACAAGCCAAACCCACTAAACCGAACCAAACCAAGCTAATGCAATGCCATGATGAACCATGCTAATGCAATATGCAAAATAAAACCCAAGACTAACTAATTATGACAAACCAAAAATACGAGCCCGAAATACGTACACGTATTTCCAATACGTAATATGAACCACGGTTATTACAAAGGTAACGTAACTTGACTGGATCCTTGTGTATTGATTGGGGAGGGTGAGTAGAAAATGGTTATGTGATCAAATCCCATCTTGTACAATCTTATGATACTCTTGTGAAATCTTGTACAATCTTGTGAAATCTTGTACATGTCCTAAACCGTTTATATAACCATCTCATGCTCTAAATCACAGGTTACCTACAGTTCTTACTTATCATATATATAGATATTTCCAGTTATCAAATCTCTCTCGTTTTTATATATATTCTTTACTGTCCATGTATCTTACTCTATGCATGCTTTATATTTCCCAACATGATATGAACAGCGTGAGATGTATTGTGCTCGTTCCTGTCCTGACTGGACCTGTTGAAAATATTACAGATGATGATGGTGACTGCCCTACCTTCTATGGGGCACCTGAGGGTGGCATTCAGGAGCCCGAGGAGCATCTAGCTCAGTAGAGGGTGCCTAGTCTAGTCTAGTATTTATAGTTTTCAGTTTGTATCGGATTGTTCCGATTGTTAGTTGTGACTTAGTTATATTTCAGGTCTTGTATCTATTTGTGTTGGACATCTACTTGTGTGGTGTGATAACTCTATTTATATTCAGTTTCTTCCTTTTATCTGATTTCATATCATGCTCTATCTTCCCTAGACTTGTGATTGAGATATAGAGTTGAGATGTTATATTATACCTCCGTGCGGAGATAACAGGTTTATATATCTTATTGTTAGATTTAGATGTTAGATGTTATAGAGGACCTAGACAGCGTTCTACCGTCGACACTGCGGCGTAGGCTGGACGTACCCACGTTCTCGTGCCCCTAAATAGGGTGCGGGTCGTGACAGCACGGGCCTAGGTTGCGCCCGTGCAAGGCCAAGTCCAGAAACGGTCGATTTGAGCTAGGCCACAGAGTCGCACAGAGTGTCCCCGTTTGCAGCAAAAAGTAAACGAACACAAGTTGAAGCGAATTCAAACTCTTTATTGATATTCAAGAAGTTTACAAGCGGCGCTAGGCCGAGTTTACAAGTCGCTCAAGCTCTCTCTCTCTCTCTGAAACATAAAAGACGTGCCAAGTGGCTTACAAGATGGAATAATTCATGGCGATGTTCCGATACATTATGGCCTGTATAGGGTGCTTCATCTTCTTGCAACGTTCCAAGGCCCCGGAGTTGGCTCTGCGCCTTAACACGTTCGATGAAAGTTCCGCACCCGCCGGCGTCTCCTGCATCCTGCAAGCAGACTGTGGGGTTATCAGTACATTGTTATGCACTGGTGGGGAGGCTAGCTCGTCCACAATGCTATCATTACCAAACACGTTCTATTTACTTTTGTGCATCTCTATCATTCATTGTCTTTCTAATCTTGCTTTAGTATCAATTTCATGGCATATGTCATAACCTATCCCGTGTTGCCAAATTCAAGTGTCACATGGAAATACACACACGACTTACCCATACTTACCGTCCGGCCTTCCCTGTCCAAAGTAAACCAAGTTAGTCAACAATTCATAAGGAATAACTTAACGTGTCTCATGTAAACTTTCAATATCAAGAGCATGTCCCTGCCTCGGGTCCTAGCGCGTCGTAGGCACGTTCTCTAACTCATTTGCATGAAGCACGCTTTGTTATTTGGTGTGACACGTTTCAAGCCGTTCAGTAGGCGCTTGTTCATTTGACTTAGACTACTTTGATTTCAATGCAAGGACTTGCACGTGGATAGCCACTAGCAAAGTCCACTTAATCTATATGCACCGGTCGCTGGCTTTACAAGCCATTTTGGACATTTCTCCTTGGTATTTCTCAACTTAGCGTAGGGTGATGGCTGGTACACCCCGTTAAGTCTCTTGAAATATCCTGCACTTACGTCTTCCGGTGCCCAAGCCCGCACCCAGGCAGCCCGTAAGCCCCAACTTTTGATTTCACCTAGGCCGGCCACGGTATACTCCACACAACGCCCGTGCCGCAGAATCACTGCACGGCCACGGTATTCCCCCCATCGCCCGTGCCGTTTGTCCACGACCATTTCGTATTATCTTGTCATTTAAACTTAGCGGCTATCTCCGAGCCGTAGGCTAACCCTTAGCCATAATGCGTTATCGACCAGGTTGGCGTCCGTGCAGCACGGGTAGCGAGCCCCGTTGCGCATGCCCGTCACACCTGTCGCTAACCATTCTTTCCTTTCTTATCTTTCATGTATTCTTTCTTTTCTTTCTTTCTTTCACTTGTTCGTTCATTCATCGATTGATTCACGTATTCATTCATTCATTCATTCATTCATTCATTCATTCATTCATTCATTCGTTGATTCATTCATTCACGCATTACGCAACTCCCAGTGCGGGAGTCGCCTTGGCGACCCATCGGTCCCATAGTCTTTCAATGTTGCTATACTCTACTCGGAACGACTATGTTGATAGTCTTTCCGTTTCATTGTTGTAACCCATTCATTGTTTCATTGTTGGCCGCATAAGGAACATAAACGTAAGCTTGTGCCTTAGCACGAGCGTAGAGCGCGGTGCGAGAGTTTCTCGTATTTTCCATGTTCTTTTCCATATTCTATACAAGCATACAAGATGGGATTATTCCCTTAGCTAGGTGCGTTGAGTCATTTATTAGCATGCGCGAGGTTATCGCCTAGCGATTCTCGTGATAGTGTCCGCATTGTTATGTGTCTAGGCTAAGCAAAGACGGGTTCATCGGAGCCACCCACCTTAGCGATGTTCGCATCGGCCGAGCGATACTCCGAGCGCGCCTTTGAAAGTCTAAGTCTGGATTCATCTTGACGGCCAATGTAAGCCTTGTATCGATTCTTCATCTGGTCGATGCCAACTCTTCGGGTCGACGGCTCTTTTGAGTCGTTGTACTTGCCGTTTGAATCGGCGTTCCGCTAGGACGGAGCGGGCCATTACAGGAGAGAGGTCAATCGGAGGAGCCGGGCTGTGCACGGGGAGGGACAAGTGTTAGCAGCTGCGATAGAGGTTTTTTCATTCCGATTTCGTCGAATCGA
The DNA here is from genome assembly GCA_029216955.1 of Iris pallida. Taxonomy (NCBI): domain Eukaryota; kingdom Viridiplantae; phylum Streptophyta; class Magnoliopsida; order Asparagales; family Iridaceae; genus Iris; species Iris pallida. Next base: position 21,221,366 of record JANAVB010041219.1, read on the forward strand.
TAGTCGTCACTGGACGTGATGTCGTATAAGTCTAATTTGCGCTTATATAACTGTGCTTGTCATCATTTTGTAAAGCATATATTTGTATAGAATTTGATCACAGAGAACTTGAATAACATATATTAAGATTTAAATAACTCTTTAATTGAAAAATTTTGCAGCGGAAAACATAAGTCTCTCCAATAGCCAAGCCAAAAAATGTTAAACTTGACTTACAACTTTCTGAAATATTGAAAATGAGATGCAGTTGTAATATACGTTACATCCCTTGTTAAAATAAACCGTAAATCACCTTCAACAAAATGTCTTCGTTCTCCAAAGTGAAATGAGATGCAGTTGTTATGTACGTTATATCCCTTGTTAAAATAAACAGCAAATCTCCTTCAACAAAAAGTCTTCTTCTTCAAATTGAAATTTCAAAAATGAATGCAAAGCTTCTTATATACGACTTCACTTTTGTGCTTGCACATATATTGGCATAGGCTACAACGATATATATTACCATACGCAATTTTGTCAAAGTTGTTACCCCCCTCCTTTCATATCATCGAAGTTTGATTTTCCTAGGTAATTTTCTGTTATTTACTGGTATTGACATCTGTGCATTTGAAGAATTTCACTTGAAAACGAAGCATGATATCTGGATAAACCTTTTGTTTTGCCTGTTACGGAAGCACATCGGTGATTCTACGTTGGTTCAAATTCTATAATTTTTCTGCTATTGTAACGCTGCTGCTATTTTCTGTACATTAAATGGAAACATTCCACTAATTTCTAAAGTCACTCCACATTTTATTTTAGGACAGTTCATTAGAACTGCCAACTAACATTAGGAGGACTGTCAACTTTGTTGACAGTACTAGGACTGGATTGGACTGTCCTAGAAAAAAATATAGAATACCTTTAGAAATTACTTTTAAACAAGCTTGACCAGACTAATGTCAAACTATATAAATTTTGTTTGAGATTCTTTACACTTATTACTGTACTCAAACAGGCTATAGGCTTGAGCAATGTTGCTATAAGATTTACCAAGGTTCAAACCAAACGCTGAAGGATCAGACAGAGGTGTATCCCCATCTTGCAAGAAAGAGGAACTCCCTTCAGTTCCTCAACCTGAAGGGAGTGTTACCTCTCCCCAACAGAACCCGTCGGAGTCCTCGTCAACCAAGAATCCACAACTTCTGTTCCCCATAGCAGACCTCGAGACCATAAAAACACCCGGTCGAGGCTACAGAGGTAGCCATCCATAAGTACGAAGAAGATGGTGATAGGGCTCGTCCTGGGGTAAGTCGGACAAGACTTGGAACTTGGACAACTCTCATCTGTTTGGGCAAGCCCCCAAGCTCGACATGATCCCACCAAAGGTCAGAGTCACGGATGAACATCACGACCGGCTCACATTAAGGACCAAGGGGCAACCAAAATTAGTTCCGGATATGACAACCCAACTCTCTGGGCCGGTCCTGATGGTGATGGTTGTTGGAGTTTGATCTTTTTCAAAGAGAATTTTAGTCCCACATCGGCTAGACCAAAGGAGTTGTATCTCTATATATTAGCTTTGCTAGTTTAGATATGCACATGTGGTGTGGAGGTGCACATGGGTGTGCCATGTGGGATTATTTTTCTAAAGGGAAAAAAGTTAAATTAACAATTGAAAGCATTCATGCTTTTTGCTCTTGGAAAATTTAAGGCAAGATATACAAGTAAGAGAAGCCACCACAGAAAGTTTACGAAGTATTTTTTAACACAAGTAAACAGAGAATTCAGAAGCGTTTTTTAACACAAGTAAACAGAGAATTCAGAAGTATTTTTTAACACAGTTCTGATTGGAATTTGCTTACGAATTCCAGCAGCCTTCGAGAGAGAGGAGAGGCGCCGCACCAGCGTTGCTTTTACACGGAAGTTCGTGTCCATCCGAGGAGTCAGAAGAGCAGGAGTGTTCCAAGTTCTCCGACGAACTTGCTGGTTCCTGGAAGCTGTTCGTGTAGGACGAATAAAACTTTGAGCAACGGTGATTATTCACCCCAGCAGGAGTTCTTCCATCTTTCGCCAGTCATCTTCTTCATTGCTACCAGTAATTCTGATTGTATCTTCTTTTTAGAAGTACTACGATCGATTGCTGTTGATTACGACATCTTTTTAGATTCTCGTAATTCAGGATCACCTTCCTTGAAGTGTTGATTTGAAACATTGTTTTTACAATTGTTTTATTTTCTCAGTTTTCTATCGAAAAATTGTGCTCCGGCACTAACAATCTAACAATGGTGATGGTGATGGTGATGACTTGGAAGAATAAACTGATGAAGCTGGGGGACTTAGAGGAGGGGGAGTCAGATGTCCCCCAAAATATGTGTATCAAACATGTTCTCTCCTAGGTCACAACGATTGTGGGTGTTACAGTGTGACCTATATTTTCTTTTTGTAGGAAACTAAACTTGTTTGATACACAGATTTTGGAAACAGTATATTTGTTTTCTAGAGGAGGTGTACTACTTCAACGATGAAGACGTGTCCTTTAGTGATTTGGAGGACGATTAGGATCAAGGTGAGCAGAAGGTCGTCTCCAGGCCTTCAGCACAACAGACTAGATGACTTCTTATGCATCTTTTCAAGTGTGCGTGTTGAACTGCTAGCTCTTTATTTCAGTGTCAGATGTGTTCTATTATTTTCCTGATGCTTTGTACACAAAGACCATTCCTTGGTATCAATCACTGACTGTCAGTTGGAAAGCTTTATGCAGAGTAAAGGCTACTACTACTACATTTGGGAATCAGAATCCATTTCCCACTCTTATGGATGCAATATTGCTTATTACTTGTTTTGCTATTTGCAGCATCTCAATTACATGATCATCGTTTAATTTAACAGCAGTCATTGCCACGATTAGCACAGCTGTTGCACTCCTCATAGATATGTTGGATAGCATAGTCTTAACATCTCTGAGACCTTGCTCAGAAGATGCACTTAAGTAAAACACTATACGAGGATTTATATTCGGATTTGCATATGGCTATATATATTTCTCTCAATGTGTCTGTACAGGGAACTCTTCTTCTTATATTTTCCCCAATTCTAAGATGCATTAGGACCTCTCCTATTTGTTTGGGACTAGAATTTTTTTGGTAGACAGAACTTATTCTTTTTCCCAAATAAATTGTAATCGAACATATCATCATGAATCCTTCAAAACTAAACAAATTATACTAAAAAAAAGCTAATAAATGATCTTAATCGTTACATAATGCAAGGAGTTCCATTCGGCTTTTTGATCCGTTTGCACTGGAACTATTTTCTTGCACAAATGATGCCTGGATCGAGAATGGTTCGTTGAAGAACTAACACATGAAAGGTTTGTATGTTTCACATGTTTGTAACCTTCGTTGTTGGTTGGTTAATCCCCTAATAACATATGCACATGAATGATGAAACCTATTTAGCACACTATCATTCTAGTAACATATTCCATATTCCAACACTTCACACACATCGGACTCCGACACTCTTGGATATATGCCAAATATTCAATTTTACGTGTCCTTGTATTCTCATTTAAAATCCGACATTGACACTCTGCATACAAACACTGGTTGCATATGGACACTCTTTAAACTGGGATACTTTTTACACAAATCAGAAATTCGTACTCAGGTGGGCTGGAGCGGACTAGAATGTGCTAAGGGCCTGTTTGGTTCCTTGCAACTGCAAGGAACTGAGCATACTTTTTGCATTTGTAGGGAAAGTGGGTTAAGTTCAGCTGTTTGGTTCCTTTGAAAGTGAAGTAATTTTTTTGGTGATGTGACAACATCATAGTTCCTGTCCCCTCCCTTTCCCTCTACTTTTACTTCCCCAATTTTTTTGAGGAAGTGGAATGAAGTGCAACCTTCATCTCCAGATCCAGGCCAGCACCGACCACGTGGACGACGACAGCAGTGGCAGCACCGACGAAGTTGACGGCGAGGCGGACACTGACGACGCGGACGGCGTGGCTTCGGCGTTAGTCGGAGCCGTCAACGCGGACGGCGTTAGTCGGAGCCATCGACGCTGGAGGAGTCCGCGGTCGACGCCGAGGAGAGGAAGACTTGGGAGAGAGGAAGCTGACGGCGAGGCCGACACCGACGACGCGGACGGCGTGACTTCGGCGTTAGTCGGAGCCGTCGACGCGGACGGCGTTGGTCGGAGCCGTCGACGCTGGAGGAGTCCGCGGTCGACGCCGAGGGAGAGGAAGACTTGGGAGAGAGGAAGCTGACGGCGAGGTCGACACCGACGACGCAGACGGCGTGGCTTCTTGCTGCTGCTCTTTCAAAGTAATGAGAAAAAAAATTTGGAAGACTTGGGAGAGAGGAAGACTTGGAAAGAGATGAGTGATAAGAGAAAGAGAGCGAGTAAACAAAATAGTAATTAACAACCTCACAAGTCTTCCAGAGTCTTCCTCTCATTAATTAATTTAATTATGATAATGATAATAACAGTAATAATTAATTTAATTATGATAATGATAATGATAATGATAATGATAATGACAGTAATAATTAATAATAGTAATAATATACTATATTAATAATAATTTATATTATCATATTTACATTTAAATTAAATAGGTAATTATGATAATTAATTTAATTATGATATTTAATGTATTTTTTTAATTATGATAATTTAATTATGGGTTATCATATTTTCAAACAACCTCAACATCCACTTTCAATAACCATCCAAAGAACTACTTTTTTTTCACTTACAACAACCATCCAAACACCAAATCCATTTTTCTTCCACTTGCAGCAGACAAAAAGTACTCTATCCAAACACATTTTGAAAAGTGCCACTTTCACACTTTCAACTGTAACTCATCATGGCGTAAGTGTCACTTTTACACTTTCGAAGAGTTACATCTATCCAAACATCCCCTAAATGTGAAATAGCTCATATAAAAAAAAACAAAAAAAACAAAAAACATATATAAACTTTTTTTTCTTTCAGTGTATTATAAAAGATAAATTATAAAACAATTTTTTGGATATTTTAATTCAATTATATAATATTAATGGTTAAAATTGGGTTATATATATATATATATATATATATATATATATATATATATATATATATATATATATTAGCATCATGTCCTGTATCCAGTGTCGCATCCGTGTGCATCGAATGATGAAACTGATCGAAGTTACTAATATATCTGCCTATAAATCCAAAGGAATATAGTATGACACTTCACCGACACTTCACCACATCTAACTAATTTGGCAATTGATAATCTAATCTAAATATCCAAAATAAAAATAAACACATAAAACTTTATTTCTAAAAAAAAAAAAATCTCATTTTCATCACTGGGAAGAGAGACTGATGACGGAGAAGATGTTCAAGAAGGGATGGACTTCTTGCCGGGGCGATCTGCAGCCTTGAGAGTCCGATTGACGAGCCCTCTGACTCTGGTGCTGGCACTCTTCTCCATCTTCACGTACGTCTTCTTCGTCTCCTGCTGCTGCACCGGCCGCTGCTCCTCCTCCTCCTCCTCCTCCTTGCTGTTTCTGATCTTCCCTCCCCTTCTTCTTCTCTTTAGGGATCTCACCTTCGACTTTATCGTGTAGAGAAGGCTGTCAATTTGATCTCTTCCTCTTCCCAATATGCCCATTCTTCCTTCTTCTTCTTTGTTTCCGTACTGGAACCCTGTTATTTGCTATTTATGGAGATGCAGTGCTCTACGAATCTCCACATTGTGCGGATGTCGCTGCAGAAGTGAAACGTGCGGGTGCCCTATCCGCCGTCCGGATCGTCGGTTTGCAAGATCCGGACCGTCCATAGGAAGCTTCCACCAAGATGGAACCAACCGCTCTACTATCGACGGGACTGGAAATGGGTGCGTGTGTGTGTTAATAGCTTGAGATTTGACTCAGCACAGATTTTTCTGTTCGTGTTTGTTAGCGAAAATGGTAGGTTCGAGACGAGCTCCTACCGCCCTAAAATCTCAACGTGTGTCATGGCCGGGCGGCCCGGGCCCAGTTCAACTAAACCAGGGCTGGGCCGGCCTGGCCCCGATCAATGGCCCGATTCGGTCCGGCCCACTAGTGAACAGTTCGGTTTGAATTTTATTCCCAGACACGTAGGTCCGGTGCAGGGCTGGTACTATAGTTTATGAAATCTAGCACAAAAGCTAGAATTTAGACCATGTTTTCACATAAATAAAAATGTCTTTTGGCATATTTACAAGTAAAATTATCAATTAAGCTATGAAAATCATCAATGAGGCTATCATATTTTTTCCAGATTAGAGCGTTGGTTTTTTTGTTGTTTCAAGCTTGGTTCTTTGTTTTTAATTTTTTTTAATTTTTTGTGTGTAATATACCTAGTCTATTTTAAAATTATAGGGCCTTACAAAATTGGAGGGCCAGGATGGTCACCCACCTCGTCCATGTCCTGGTCCGGTCTTGATTCGGTCGGTACTCCATAAGAGATTATTCTCTCTGTGCAAACTTCGAATAAACGACCGAATTTATTTTTGTTGGGAGTTGGAGAAATTAGGGGTGAGCAAATACCGACCGCTACCGAAAAATCGACCGAATACCGATTAAAAATATCCCGAAAAATCGAACCGAAATTATGTACCGATACCGAATTACCGAACTGATTAAAATATGGTATAATGGTAGTGGTAACGGTTTGAACGTAATACCATACCGAAAATACCGAACCGAACCGATTATACATATATATACATTTTTTTCCCCTTAGAATGTTGTTCGTGATTAATTTTATATTACTCTTTTTCATTTTTATCTCTGTTTTAGTTGGAAATTAGTTTGTTAGAACTTAGAATGGATTTTGGTGGACTTGAAGTTATGTTAAAAATGCTAAGAATTGAGTTTTGGTCTTTTAAGCTTATATTTTTGTGTTTTCATATAATTTTGAAATAAATTTTAGTGTACTTAAACTTATACTAAGAATTAAACTTAGTGATCGTGTTTGATCTTTTAAGCTATTTTTTAGGTGTTTACGACTTGTTACATATTATTCTAATAAATTTGATTAATTGCTTGCTTGGTAGAGGCTTGGCTTTAAAATTTAATGCTTCCAAAAGAAAGTAAAAAAATATTTTTCTAGGTTAAGAGGTTCATATTACGTGTGTTGATTGATCAAATGTTAAATGGTAAAATATCGATACCGAACAAAAATCGACCGAATACCAATTTAACCGAAACCGAAAAAAACCGATTCTAAATGGTACGATATTGGTATTGATTTTTTAAATACCGATTTAAAAAAATACCGAAAAATCCAACCAAATATCGACCGATTATACCGACGCTCACCCCTAGGAGAAATTGTATGTAAAGGACATAATTTTGAACAAAAGAGGAAGACGAAGCTTATTTGGGTTTTCTCTGAATTTGTTTGTGTATACCTCACAGAAACAAATCAAGTATATATAGACCCCAACCATACAACCAACAAATAAATGGTCTTTTAGGAGGAATTAACAAACAAATAATTTAGCGGTTAGGAAACAATAAATAGGCCAACGAATATATTTTTAACAATTGAAAACAATCAGAAAGATTAAAGTGCAAATAAAAAATCTTTTGGGGCTTAATCTAATAGAGGAAATTGAATCAACATTCGGCATCCGAAGATGTCGACGCGTGCCTGCACACGTTATCACACACTAATTCGAATCGAACTGGGACAAGCGGTGGTGCATGTGTGTGACCCACATGACTGGTCTATATCAACTTACAAATGAACAAGAGAGAGAGAGTGTGTGTGTAATATAAGGACAAGTGAATGAGTTTTTTTTATTCTATTGTGGGACTAAAATGAGAATTTAGTTTTTTCCAAATACATACAACAAGAAAAACAACAAAATAAATTGTATTTCGGAGAAGAAAACAATACATTGTAATATGTAGCATACATTTCCTTTTTCTGTAGTAAATTAATGTCAAATTTTAGGTTTACAACTTTAGTCAATAGCCTCCAATAGGAATTACTAGTAAATGCATATGCTTCGCAGAAATAATAAGAATATTATTCAATTATAGTTAAATATCTTTTCTAACTAATGTGGTTAGGAATCAGGATGCAAGATTTTTTTTTGTTTGGTTGAGTTCGATTTTCCATGTTGACAAATTTTTACTTTTCTTAACAATTTTTTAGATAATTTATTTTTTTAAATAAAATTGACGGTGATATAATGACTATTTGCTTCTATATAGCAAATATTTTTTCTTTTTTTTCACTAAGAAAGCGAACTTAGGTCATTAGTTTGATTAAATATTGACTATTTGCTTCTATATAGCATTTCGCACGATGGAGCAGCAAGTGTGACATTTGTCTTTGAAAGTACGTAACAACACTTCAACCAAACGAGGTCAGCCCTTTGATATTCAAGAAGTTTGTTGTGTAAGAACATCATTACTAGATGGAGTTCAAAAATGTATTTTGAGATCAAATTTAAAATAATAAAAAAATGTCGAATGGGTTACATTTGTACGATGATAATAGTAAAAAAAAATCTTGAGATCCAAATAAGATAAGTAGATGTAGACCCATGTATCATATTTTATTTTATTTTAAAAATAATAATATAAAATCTATAATCAAGAAAATGAGACTCCAAATTGAGCCTTACTATTCTACTTACTGGAAATTGCTGAGAAACCCAATTTCGGGGTTGGTTTTTATGAAAAATCCACCCACATGATGGATTTTATGAAATGTCCAGAATTATATATTTCCACGTTAAGTATTCCAAGATTCTCTTTTGATGCTCTGTATTTACAAAATTAATATCATAATTATCCTTCCGCACAAACTCAAATTTGGATTGCGATTCTCGTCATCTTCTTCTTCTTCTTCTTCTTCTTCTTCTTCTTCTTCTTCTTCTTCACGAGAGATCTGAATTCCATTGCACTCATCTTCAGCAAAGATCGCAAAGATCGTTCGTAGTTCACCGTACTTTTTTTTCGTCGAACTCCGATCATATCATCATCTTCTTCTTCTTCTTCTTCTTCTTTTTTCGAAAATTAGGTCAATTATGGAGAGAAGATCTTCTTCTTCTTTTCCATAAGAGTTAGCATCGTTTTGAAAGAAGAACGAAAACTCTTGAATATTTATTCACGTCAAATTTTTTTTCCACAAAACAAAAAAATAAAAAATTAGGTTTCTGTCAACTGTTCTCCGTCGATATAACACAAAGAATAGTCATTCTCCTGCATTTTAACAAGGAGAATGCCATTCTCCGTGTAAATTAACACGGAGAATGCCGTTATCCGTGTTTCTAATACGGAGAATGGCCATTATCCTGTATTTTAACATTTGAATGACCATTCTCCGTGTCATTTAACACGGAGAATGACCATTCTCCGTGTAATTTAGCACGGAGAATGCCATTCTCTGTACTAAATTACACGGAGAATGGTCATTCTCCAACGTTTTAACACTGGGAATGACCATTCTTCGTGTAAATTAATACGGAGAATGCCATTCTCCATGTTATTTAACACGGAGAATGCCATTCTCCTGCATTTTAACACTGGAATGACCATTCTTCGTGCTAAATTACATAGAGAATGGCCATTCTCCGTGTAAATTAAGACGGAGAATGGCCATTCTCCGTGTAATTTAGCACGGAGAATGGTCATTCTCCTACGTTTTAATACTGGGAATGGCCATTCTCCGTGTAAATTAACACGAAAAATGGCATTTTCCGTGTTTCTAACACGAAGAATGGCCATTCTCCTGCGTTTTAACACTGGAATGGCATTCTCCGAGCTAAATTACACCTCCGTGCTAATTAAGACGGAGAATGGTCATTCTCCGTGAAATTTAGCACGGAGAATGGTCATTCTCCGTGTAAATCAAGACGGAGAATGCTATTCTCCGTGTTACTAACACAGAGAATGGTCATTCTCCGTGCTAATTAAGACGGAGAATGCCATTGTTACTAACACGGAGAATGGCCACCCTTATGCGGAATTAACATTCATCGTGTTCTAACACGGAGAATGGTCATTCTCCTGTATTTTATGGTCAGTTGAAACTTTTGAGGGACATAACTTTTGACTGGGAGGTCGAAACGAGGCCCGGTTTGCCGCAAAATGAGCGTATCTTCGAGGAGCCTGAGATTAACAACTTCTACGTTAGTCGGCCTTCCAAAATTTAGAATCGCAAAAAAATGATGTTTGGACCTCCGTTTTAGCACTTTTGTCGTTTGTCTCGGTCTTTCCAAATTTTTCGACGAGTTTTTGAGGAGAAAATCTAGATTCAAAAGTGAGCAACGTATGGAAGAAGATGAAGTATCGAAACATTTTTTTAAGAGTAGTTTCGTGGGTGTTTTCAATAAATTAGAAGGAAGGGCAAAAAGGTCATTCGGAATTTGCTAATTCTGGGCACGCGATGAAATATTATTGCACGGTAGGTTTTTCATAAAACTTTTTCATTTTTTGGGCATTTCATAAATTTTCCCTTCTACTTATTCTAGAAAACGAGTTCATACATTCTGAATATAGAAATTCTGAGGCCAAAACTATAGCTCATGTGGCTGGACGAGAACATCATGGACTCCAATTGAGCTTTACTATTCTACAAAATAAGCTCCTACATTCTGAATCTAGAATCTAGAAATTGTATTGAACCTTATTATTGATGGTCAAGGAAAATCTTGGTTTCAATACCTTGAGGAAGGAATGACTTGGCCCTTTAGAAATAAAATAGACAAATAAAGATCATTTAGGATTTCACTTAGCAACTTGATTTGTGGAAAATTGAGTTTGATTAGGATTTTGATTCTTAATTTCACTACTAACTACATTAATACCAGGGCCGACCTGACATCATGGGAGCCTACAACGAACTTCTAAAATATGCCACATACATAATATGAAAAAAAATTGTTGTCACCAAGGATTGAAGCAAAGATTACCAAGGATTGAAGCAAAGATCTCAAGATTAAAAATCTAACATGTTAACAATCACTATATCCCAACTATTTTGTATTAAGAGAAACCCATGCTACATACTACTTCTAATTTAAATATTTTCATATTTGTGTTACTTAAATTTCGGAGCATTGTCCTCCTGGTTGTGCTGGGCCTGGACTGCCCCTAATTAATACCGAGTAGAAAATGTATATGTCACTGGGGGTGGCAAAGACATTGGAAAGATACTAAGTTCGAGTTAAGTCTGGCAAAAATAATAATAATGTTGGGAATCAGATACGTCCTCCTGCGTTCCAATACCGTGTCTGAGACGTTGTCGCAGCGAAAACTTAGGCCAACCCACCTGAAATAACCAACCCCCGTCTAACGGACACCAAGCACAGATAAAGACAAGTATATGGCGGTGACTATGTCACCTGGACAAATTCCAATCTCTATAACTCAGATGAAATTACAAGATTGACAAAAATTAATGTTGAACCCTTTGCCCTAATAGGTTCAACCTCCTCACCACACTCAAGAAGAAAAGAAAGATTACAATTGAAATCGCTCACCAACCCGTAGCAATTTTCCTAACCGAAGTTGACGACCCCTCGATTAGATCTCTTCTTCCTTCTGTCTTGGATGGCGAAGTCCTAATAGCAAAGTGCAGAACTTTCTCTTAGATTTTATGTGGACGAGCACCTCGAATCTCCACTTTTTGTACTGTACTTTGTGCCTCCACCATTACCCCATATATATAGGATGAGAAAAACCTATTTTATGTCATAATAGGATTTTTGAAATAAAAAGCCCTCAAATAAGAATCCTACTACACCTAAAATAGCCCATCAACATCCTATTTTAGATTATAATAGGATGTCTTAAATAGGAAACCCTCAAATAAGAATCATATTATATCTAAAATAGCCCAGCACTAATTATGGACATCCAAATCAAATTAAATCAAATATTTAATCAGATTTGGACTCCATAAATATGCTATTACCAAATTCAGACTGGACTCCAACAAATAATATAATATAAAATATATGCATTCTTTTAGTTTTCTCATAAATAGTCTTAGCATATTGCTTTTCAAAACCAAAAACCAATATGAAGTTCAAATTATAGTTACCTTTATACCCTTGTCGTCTAAAGAAATATGACATATATATCACTTTCTCTATTTCCAAATATGATTATGTATACTAGTCACGGTGTACATCATTGCTGGTAAAAGAAAAGAATTCTTTGATATTGTTTAAAAATAGTTATATATACTAGTAAATGTACGTGCTTTATAATAATACATATAATAAGCATATTATCCAATTACAATCAAATATGTCTTCTAACTCATGTGGTTAAGACGGAAGGTATTCTTCTTCTTTGGTTGAGTTTGATTTACCATGTTGATTATATATAATAAATTTAAATTTTTTCCAACAATTTTTACATAATTTATTATTTTTAAAATAAAATGGACCATGATATAATTACGGCTTAGACGGCTCACTTTTGAGCCGGTTTTAAGTCTCATTATATATATATATATATATATATATATATATATATATATATATATATATATATAGAGAGAGAGAGAGAGAGAGAGGAGGGATCAAATTCACCCCCTAATATGTCCACCCCATTATCATCCCTATCTCAATCGTTGGATCAAATCAAATTAACGATCATGATTAAATTTTAATCCAAACTTAAGAAACACAAGAAAAATCTAATTAACCCATATCGGACCTCCTCCCTCCCGAGAGAAACTACTTCGCTCTCCAAACCCCAAGCCTCCACGCCTCTTCCCAGTTCCCGCTCCGCCTCCGCTCCTCCATTGCTCTGCCTCTACCGGCCCACCTTCGCGCGTGCTGCATCCGTGCTCCCAACCTTCGCTCCTCAATCGCTCCACCTCTGTCGGCCCGCCTTCGTACGTGCCGTATCCGCGCTTCACACCTCCCCCTCCGTGCGCCCCGCCTTCCCATCCGCACGCCCCTCCTCTTTGGCTCTCTTACTAAATTGGGAATGACGCGTGTCACGCCCCGCTCCCATAGGAGCGATCGTCCTCGTTAAGGCGTGATGCCGCACGGGCCTAGGTTGCGCCCGTGCAAGGCTATGTCCAGAAACGGCCGATTTAAGCTAGGCCACAGAGTCGCACAGAGTGTTTCCATTTTGCAGCGGAAAGTAAATGAACGCAAGTTGAAGCGAATTCAAACTCTTTATTGATTTCCAAGAAGTTTACAAGTGGCGCTAGGCCGAGTTTACAAGTCGCTCAAGCTCTCTCTCTCTCTCTGAAACATAAAAGGCGTGCCAAGTGGCTTACAACATGGAATGATTCATGGCGATGTTCCGATACATTATGTCCTGTATATGGTGCTCCAGCTCCTTGCAACGCTCCAAGGCTCCAGAGATAGCTCCGCGCCTTAGCACGTTCGAGAAAAGCTCCGCACCCGTCGACGTTTTCTGCTTCCTGCAAGCAGACTGTGGGGTTATCAGTACATTGTTATGCACTAGTGGGGAGGCTAGCTCGCCCACAATGCTATCATTACCAAACACGTTTTATTTACTTTTGTGCATCTCTATCATTCATTGTCTTTCTAATCTTGCCTTAGGATCAATTTCATGGCATATTTCATAGCCTATCTCGTGTTGCCAATTTCAAGTGTCGTATGGAAATACATGCACGACTTACTCATACTTACCGTCCAGCCTTTCCTGTCCAAAGTAAACCAAGTTAGTCAAACAATTCATGTGTAATAACATAACGTAATTCTTGGAAACATTCAATATCAAGGGCGTGTCCCTGCCTCAGTTTCTAGCGCGTCGTAGGCGTATTCTCTAACTCATTGTATGAAGTATTCATTATCATTTGGTGTGATACATTTCAAGCCGTTCAGTAGGCGATTGTTCATTTAACTTAGACTACTTTGATTTCAATGCAAGGACTTGCACGTGGATAGCCACCAGCAAAGTCCACTTAATCTATATGCACCGGTCACTAGCATGACAAGCCATTTTGGACATTTTCCCTTGGTATTTCTTAACTTAGCGTAGGGTGATGGCTGGTACGCCCCGTTATGTCTCTTGAATATACCCTGCACTTACGTCTCCTGGTGCCCAAGCCCGCACCCAAGTAGCCCGTAAGCCCCGTTTTGATTCCGCCTAGGCCGGCCACGGTATATCCCTCACAACGCCCGTGCCGTTTGTCCACGACCATTTCGTATTATCTTGTTATTTTAACTTAACGGCTATCTCCGAGCCGTAGGCTAACCCTTAGCCATAATGCGTTATCGACCAGGTTGGCGTCCGTGCAGCGCGGGTAGCGAGCCCCGTTGCACGTTCCCGTCACACCTGTCGCTAACCATTCCTTTCCTTCTTATCTTTTATTCATTCCTTCTTTCCTTTCTTTCACTTGTCCATTCGTTCATTGATTCATTTTCGTATTCATCCATTCGTTGATTCATTCTTTCACTCGTTTATCGTTCATTCTTTTATTTATACATTATGCAACTTCCCGTGCGGGAGTCGCCTTGGCGACCCATCGGTCCCATAATCTTTCAATGTTGCTATACTCTACTTGGAACGACTATGTTGATAGTCTTCCCGTTTTATTGTTGTAATCCATTCATTGTTTCATTGTTTAACGCATAGGGAACTCGAAATGTAAGCCCCGTGCCTTAGCACGAGCGTGGAGCGCGGTGCGAGAGTTCTCACATTTTCCATATTCTATACAAGCATACAAGATGGGATTATTCCCTTAGCTAGGTGCGTTGAGTAATTCATTTATTAGCATGCGCGATGTTGACGCCTAGCGATTCTAGCAATAGTGTCCGTATTATTATGTGTCTAGGCTAAGCAAAGACGGGTTCATCGGAGCCACCCACCTTAGCGATGTTCGCGTCGGCCGAGCGATACTCCGAGCGCGCCTTGGAAAGTCTGGATTCATCTTGACGGGCCAATGTAAGCCTTGCATCGATTCTTCATCAGGTCGATGCCAACTCTTCGGGTCGACGGCTCGTTTGAGTCGTTGTACTTACCGTTTGAATCGGCGTTCCGCTAGGGCAGAGCGGGTCATTACATAATACACCACTCAAAATAAGTCTCGTCCTCGAGACTTCCTGAGTGCAGGTCATCCTACCATTCCTTAACCCATGTCGTGTACGTATCTTAGACAATTTCTATCGAATGGCTTTACCGCTCGATGGCATCGAACTATACTCGATACCTTTCTAAGTCCCGTGTCCCTATATGTTTGGTCGATTTTATTTTATAACTTTTCATTCATTTAGAGTTGATGGTACTTATTCAATTCAAGTGTTTCTTCGTCTTGGTTGCTATTTCTTCGTGTCATGGGACTGAAATGGTCGTACGAGGCACGTGATAATTCATCCAATACGAGGGTCGTCGGCTAAGGCAAACTCACTTTTGTTTATCTCGGTCATCGGGATGACCCGATTCGCTTCTCAAGCGTTCGTCTCCACAAAATCAGTATGATTTCTTCTTAGCGGGGTCGACCAAGTCTAAGTAATTTTCGTCCGATTTCAAGACCAAGTATTGCACTATTATCGTGTACATCTTCCTATCAATGGTTCAATTCGTTATATCAATTTTTACTTGCACGATCTCGATTCCATATCATTCACTTGTTTAGGGCCAATCTCGTTGTCGTTCACGCACACTCCGCTCACACGTTTCTTTGATTTCGAGCCACGCTCGTACTAGTATCATTCCCTTCTTTTAACACGATCTTAATCCCCGATACTTTCCATTCCTCAAGTCTCGTTTGGAATTCAACGTATCACTTGGCTGGATCGTGCACGCATTCCAAGCGTCCCCAAAATACATGCATTCAGCCAAGCCGCATGATAGAGAACTCGTCATTCTCACTCGAGTCGTATCGTACACATACTCAGGCGTCCCTGAAATATATGCATGTTAGCCGAGTCTCGTGAGCAGGGTTTTCTATATTCGTGATTCACGCTATCCATCCATGCCAATCCTCAAGATCAATCTTTTCGATTGCGAACACTTGAAACAGGGCGTCTCGCCTAACCGCTAGGCTATTTCTTTTCGAGGCTAAGTCAATGTCAGGATTGAAATCATAGTTCTCCAACAATAATGCCAACACTGACCCCAATCCTAGGGTCAAACCAAAGTCGATAGTACGGGGGGTTTTCTACCCAAGCTCGCGTCACTCAGATTTCTAAACATCGAGCACGATCACCTATTCGCATCAATGTATTCGTTGCGCATATTCGAATCCATTCAAATCACCCAATCGACATACTTCACATATCCATTCTAACCAATTCATGTATTCGATCACGAGGTCATCCAGCTCGACAATACATTGCGTCCCAATCTCACGCGAGTCCGATCATCCATGGTGGTTCATGAATCACCATGCAACGCTCCTGCGGAATAATCATTCTCATCGGGACGTAACTTCTTGCTTGAGTTTAGACTAACTCATTCTCGATACGCGGATTGGACCTACTCAATCCTCAAGTTCAATCATCAAACACACTGATTCATTCTCGAGTTTACCTTCGTGTCAAACCACAAGTCGAAGCAATCAAACTGCCACGCCATCCAAGTTCAATCACTCCCGCTGTATGAATCACCATATCAGCGCTCACGTGGAGTGATCATCCTAATCCGGCGCGACGCATGTGCGAGGCTGGAGTTGCGCTCGCATAAGACAAGAACGTCAACGTTGTGGTTGTCAACGAAGTAAATCCAAGCATTCTCATTTTCATCCAAGCCAAATTAATTCGACAGTCTGACCGTCATACGTTCAACTAGAAAATCCTCGAGCCAAGTCTATCTTTTCTTCGACACATTTTTAACATCCCAAGTATAGCATCCAACGGAACAATAACATTTACACGATCGTCACTCGCCGAGTCAGAGTACCCCCGAGTTATCGCATATCGATCTTTGATACGCCTCAATACCATCGACGATATGCGTAATCTGACGATCTTCCTTTGCAACCGATTTCGAGTCGTGCGTTGATGCTGTTGTCCGAGTTGGATATTCCACAATTTTATTTAATATTCAAGATCAAGTTCAACTGCTATTCCTCAAGCTAGTTTCAAGATCGTTGTTCAAACTCAAGTCACAATTCATTTGAATCAATCCGAAATCATACGCGCGATCCTCTAAGTTTCTTCGATCAAGACCATTCATTTTCATTCATCGTTCCGAACCATTTTCTAACTCGCGTTGCCCATTGACAAGTTGTCCAACGACATCTCGTTCGGGACTTTTGAAGTCACGGCCAACTAAGCATGACCCGTTCTAAGGCTTTGCGCGATTGCATCGCTTGCCGACATACCCGTACGATCCGTAAATCCTTTAGTCTCGCTCGAACAATTTCTATGACGTCCATACACCACTCAGGGTTTGAGCCACTCGACTGGTCGTCGACACTCATTCTTATTCTTCTCCGAACCTATCACATACACCACTCGGATTCAAGACATAAGATCTAGTCCTCAATCACGTTCGCGTCATGCGCTAAGACATCCTTCAGATTCGTTCGACGAATCTCTAGCATAATTGCTCACGTCGCCTCGACGTACTAAGTCGTTCGCACTAATCCTCAAAATCCAAGCCAATCTTTTGGGTACGCCTATGCGTTAACTCGATAGCGTTCCTATCGATAGATACTCAAGGTGTATCTCCGTTCTCGATCGAGCGATACATGATATCGCTCGTAACCCGATTGCACCCAAAAGTCGAGGTGCGGGATACGCGGCACAACTTAGCCAGAAGGCCGTGTGCATAGCTATCCCGTGCGGACTATATTCGAGTTTGCACGCTCACTTATTCTCATTCGAGCGATAACCGATCTCGCTCGTATCTCGTTTGTACCGGAAGGTCTAGGTGCGCGATACTCCGCACAACTTAGCCAAAAGGCTGCGTGCATAATCATCCTGTTCGAACTATACTCCGGTCTCATGTACTTCGTTTGCCATTGTCAGCGTAAGCTTATTCAAGCACGCACTGCGTTTGCTAACTCTTAGCATCGGTTCCTTCCAATTCAAGTTCGACGTGGTGGCACAAAGGCCTTCGCCTATCGATCCCGTCCAACCGAGTACCCGTACGAGCTTTTGAAAATATTTAGACTTATTGTATGGAACATCCCAAGGCACAACGAGAGAGCGTACACTTCTTTTTCCAACGACGAGCTTTCAAAACTGAGAAATAGACGTGAAGTCCAAGGACGTAAAGCCGTGCACTGATACCAATCTGTCACGTCCCTCTCCCATAGGAGCGATCGTCCTCGCTAAGGCGTGATGCCGCACGGGCCTAGGTTACGCCCGTGCAAGGCTATGTCCAGAAACGGCCGATTTAAGCTAGGCCACAGAGTCGCACAGAGTGTTCCCATTTTGCAGCGGAAAGTAAATGAACGCAAGTTGAAGCGAATTCAAACTCTTTATTGATTTCCAAGAAGTTTACAAGTGGCGCTAGGCCGAGTTTACAAGTCGCTCAAGCTCTCTCTCTCTCTCTGAAACATAAAAGGCGTGCCAAGTGGCTTACAACATGGAATGATTCATGGCGATGTTCCGATACATTATGTCCTGTATATGGTGCTCCAGCTCCTTGCAACGCTCCAAGGCTCCAGAGATAGCTCCGCGCCTTAGCACGTTCGAGAAAAGCTCCGCACCCGCCGACGTTTTCTGCTTCCTGCAAGCAGACTGTGGGGTTATCAGTACATTGTTATGCACTGGTGGGGAGGCTAGCTCACCCACAATGCTATCATTACCAAACACGTTTTATTTACTTTTGTGCATCTCTATCATTCATTGTCTTTCTAATCTTGCCTTAGGATCAATTTCATGGCATATTTTATAGCCTATCTCGTGTTGCCAATTTCAAGTGTCGTATGGAAATACATGCACGACTTACTCATACTTACCGTCCGGCCTTCCCTGTCCAAAGTAAACCAAGTTAGTCAAACAATTCATGTGTAATAACATAACGTGATTCTTGAAAACATTCAATATCAAGGGCGTGTCCCTGCCTTAGTTTCTAGCGCGTCGTAGGCGTATTCTCTAACTCATTGTACGAAGTATTCATTATCATTTGGTGTGATACATTTCAAGCCGTTCAGTAGGCGATTGTTCATTTAACTTAGACTACTTTGATTTCAATGCAAGGACTTGTACGTGGATAGCCACCAGCAAAGTCCACTTAATCTATATGCACCGGTCGCTAGCATGACAAGCCATTTTGGACATTTTCTCTTGGTATTTCTCAACTTAGCGTAGGGTGATGGCTGGTACACCCCGTTAGGTCTCTTGAATATACCCTGCACTTACGTCTCCTGGTGCCCAAGTCCGCACCCAAGCGGCCCGTAAGCCCCGTTTTGATTCCGCCTAGGCCGGCCACGGTATACCCTTCACAACGCCCGTGCCGTTTATCCACGACCATTTCGTATTATCTTATTATTTTAACTTAACGGCTATCTCCGAGCCGTAGGCTAATCCTTAGCCATAATGCGTTATCGACCAGGTTGGCGTCCGTGCAGCGCGGGTAGCGAGTCCCGTTGCACGTGCCCGTCACACCTGTCGCTAACCATTCCTTTCCTTCTTATCTTTTATTCATTCCTTCTTTTCTTTCTTTCACTTGTCCATTCGTTCATTGATTCATTTTCGTATTCATCCATTCGTTGATTCATTCTTTCACTCGTTTATCGTTCATTCTCTTATTTATACATTATGCAACTTTTCGTGCGGGAGTCGCCTTGGCGACCCATCGGTCCCATAATCTTTCAATGTTGCTATACTCTACTTGGAACGACTATGTTGATAGTCTTCCCGTTTCATTGTTGTAATCCATTCATTGTTTCATTGTTGAACGCATAGGGAACTCGAAATGTAAGCCCCGTACCTTAGCACGAGCGTGGAGCGCGGTACGAGAGTTCTCACATTTTCCATATTCTTTTCCATATTCTATACAAGCATACAAGATAGGATTATTCCCTTAGCTAGGTGCATTGAGTAATTCATTTATTAGAATGCGCGGTGTTGACGCCTAGCGATTCTAGCAATAGTGTCCGTATTGTTATGTGTCTAGGCTAAGCAAAGACGGGTTCATCGGAGCCACCCACCTTAGCGATGTTCGCATCGGCCGAGCGATACTCCGAGCGCGCCTTGGAAAGTCTGGATTCATCTTGACGGGCCAATGTAAGCCTTGCATCGATTCTTCATCACGTCGATGCCAACTCTTCGGGTCGACGGCTCGTTTGAGTCGTTGCACTTACCGTTTGAATCGGCGTTCCGCTAGGGCGGAGCGGGTCATTACAACGCGAGCCCCTCTTCTTTGGCTCTCTTGCTAAATTGGGAATGCCTGTGCAAGTTATCTACTGCTGAAAATTTTCGTCAGATATTATTTCTTTCTCTGAAGAAAGATGGTGTGGAGTAGCAACAGATTGGTAAATTGTACAAGCTTTCCTCTCTGTTTTATACTAAGATGGAGCGGAAGAGCAGCAGATTGATAAATTGTCACGCATATCTTAGCTTTGTGGACCTGCCCATTCCATCAAAAATCTTTGTCGACAAAAACCTAATACCTGATGATAACATCTCAAAAAGACAAGTACATATGAGACTTACAATTTTTTTAGAAATTACACTTCTCTAATGTATCCGTATGTTTATAAACTCACAAAAGCATCAAAACATCCATAGGTGCTATAAATTGTTCCGATGATTTGATCTATCTGACCCGTAGATTTGAACTGAAGTAAGTTTCAGAGAAGAGTCTGGCAATACCATATTCATATTTCCTAAAGGCAATAGTTTGTAATAGCACATTCGCCTACCAATTTTTATGTACACTGTTTATTGTGAATACCGTATTTCCTAAAGGAGTAAAACCTTCTCCCAAAGTTAACAGTATGAACAATTTTGTATTAGTGTGCTTCTGTTGTTTCTCAACATTTTTGCCAATTGCCTTTCATTTGCGGTTACATGTCTCGTAAAAACTCATGTAGCCATACGTTTCTTATAGAAAATCAAGAATGAGAAATTAATAAGATGATACTCGCCCCCCCCCCCCCAAGTCACTATCTTCCTCTGCCACTTTATTGATGTATAGGTGTTGCACTTTTAAGTCAGGCATGCAAGATGAGGTAGCCTGAGCTCAAGGCGGAGGCGGGGAGTGCGAAGGCGGGCCGGCAAAGACGGAGGGATGGAGGAGCGGAGGTGGGGAGCGCGGATGCGGCGCGCGCGAAGGAGGGTCGGCAGAGGCGGATTGATTGAGGAGCGGAGGTAGGGGGTACGGTTGCAGCGAATGTGAAGGTGGGCTGGTAGAGGCGGAGCAATGAAGGAGCGGAGACTGAGTGGGAACTGGGAAGAGGCGCAAAGGCTTGGGTTTGGAGAGCGGAGTAGTTTCTCTCGGGAGGAAGGAGGCTCGATCTGGATTAATTAGATTTTTTGTGTGTTTCTTAGGTTTGGATTAAGATTTAATCATGATCGTTAATTTGATTTGATTCAACGATTGATATATGGATGATAATGGGGTGGATATATTAGGGGGTGAATTTGATCCCTCCTCATATATATATATATATATATATATATATATATATATATATATATATATATATATATATATATATATATATATATATATATATATATATATATATTCTTTTTTTGAAAACACTCCCATATCATATATTCATAACCAAGGCGCAAAATGCCGAAGCCTTTACAAGTAAGCAGAAAGAGTGAGAGAGAACTGAAAAAGAAAGAAGAGGTCGGGGTAAACAACACCCGTGCCCGACAAAACCTCGAAAAATATGACTAAGTCAGCTGGTCGGGGAGTACCAGAAACCCTCTCGGACGTGGTTGCAGTGTCTGCTGACCTAGAGGATCTGTCTGTGCACCTTCCGGACTAGTTGATTGGAAGTGTATTTGTAGTGCCCCGTCCCGCTCAGTCAATCGGAGGAATCGAAACGCCGACGGCGTTCGGACTTTGCCTTATAACGGCGACTCGAAGACATTGCTCGGTCAAGGCGACCGCTCGCTCAGGTGGGGTAGTTTCGGTGAACTTACCTCATCTTTGCCTTCACATAATAAATTGTATGTTTTTAACTTGCACAAGTAGGCTTAATAATAAAAGACACGAAGCCACATAGCTAAAGGGAATAATACCGACGGGTCGAATTGAGTTAGAATACGGAAAGGTCCAACGGTCGGCTTAGAGTTGGTGCACGGCGTGCTTTAAAAATGACACTCGGTCCTTCGTCCCGTGGCTTGGGAGAAGGAAAGTTGGTCTTCGACACAAAACTATAAACTTGCCTAAGTCATAGGTGTCGCCCGTGTAAATGCTCGATAAAGCGTGCACGGTTCCACTGCACAAGGCTTGGCATAGCCTTTGCTCGTCCCTCGGGTTAAGTTGTAGGCTTGAGTAAGTTAGGCAAAGTTATGCCAGTCGACCTAAGTCATTCCAAGTGCTGTCCCGCTCTTTCTGCGATTATCAAGTTAAATATTCCCACGATCCCAAGGCCCGTCATATGAGGTATGACTTGGGCGATAGCGTTACGTAGAACACGCGTTGGTTTAAGGCACGAGCCACAGTTGGTTCAGTAAAAAGTTAGCAACGGTCTGTCGATACTTAAGAAATATGTTATGTTCAAGTTAAGTGGGAAGGCTATGCAGTAGCCGTTCCCGGAGTTCAAAGAATGTTAAGTCTAAGCGATGGTTAGTCGCCGAGAGAAAATATGTCGGGACTGTGGTTTAGTCGCCGAGGCAACCCTGGTTTGGGCTCTGCAAAAGGAAGTATGAAAAGTGGAAGAAGTAAAGCAAAGAAACTAAATGATGACGATGAGACCATGCAGTTACGTTAAGTCTAGAAGTTAGCGTAAGTGCGCGGTCATGGACAACTTGTCGACAAGGGGGATGGTTCTTCGAGCGGCAATCCGGGGCCACGGGACCGACTCGGCCTAGGAAGAACAAATTATAGCCGAGCTGGGTAATAGGCAATTGGTAGTACGGGGACTTGCATCGGAGATCGCTACTTGCGGTGCAAGGATCCCGTTTGCCAGGCTATGTCCATGATGGCTAGTTAATGCCAGTGACCATTCATATAGATGTGTCGGCACGGGCGGTAATTCACGTGTGTGCCTTTGGACAGAGTTGAGTTGAATGTGTATGCAGTTAGAAGACACAATGTCTGGGCCTAAGATTTGGCTACAACGAAGGCGGCGTGCTTCGACACGGGATATGGCATCGAGTGTTAAGTCGTTGGCATAGAGTTGCATGAGTTAGACTTGAGCTGTTGCAAGTTAAGTCGAGAAGGGCCGTAGGGCAAGTTGGGTGAAGTTACGTTGAGTTGCTGGGCACGACCTCAAAATATGAGGCACGGCCGTGTTGTCAAAACTAAAGTATAGGCAAGACTAAGCGAGGAGGCACCGCCTCAGAGATATTGAAGTACGAATCGAGTTCATGGCACGACCGAGTCGTTACGTCACAGAATATGGCAAGAAAGACAAGTATGAGTCGGTGCGTTGACAATGCAAGCATGAGAAAGGTCTAGAGGCAAGAAAATAGAGTCTATCATGTAGTTGTGTCTCTGATTATGGCCGTAAGGCAAGCACGACTTGATAGGTTAATATTGTTGAGTGGACGTTACTATTGCAAGCACGGGATAGTCCTCAGACACAAATATGCCAAGGCGTTTGTCATAAAACTGATCCTAAGACAAGACTAGAAAGATAATTGATAAGAATGGAGTATGTTGCACAAAGTAAATCAGAAGTGTTGGTTTTGTATGGGTGGGCGAGGAGCTCACTCCACCAGTACAGTTGAGTATTGACACCCACATAGTTTACATATGCAGGCACAGGTAGAAGCTCGTGGCGCGGAGCTCGCTTGGATGCGTCGAGGCACGGAGTCCCTTGGCGATTCGAAGCATGCGGCCGTATGGAGTCAAGACTTATACGGGACATAATATATGGACATCGCCTTCCGAAGCATCCGCTGGCTCGAGACTTGTATTGAGAGATGAGAGAGAGCAGAGTGAACTTGTAATGAGAGAAAAGTGAGCTTGAGAGACTTGTAATCTTGGCCTTTTGCCCCATTATAATCTATGTTTCAATATCAATAAAGAGCTTCTTTTGAATAACTTGTGTTTGTTCTAAATTTCTGCTGCTATTATTCAATCTCTGCCTAGGACTTCTGTGCGACGACCCCGTCGCAGCCGCTGAAATCGGCTGTTATGGAATCCGCCTTGCACGAGCGCAATCTAGGCTTGTGCGACATTACGCCTTAGCGAGGACGATCGCTCCTAAGGGATCGGGGCGTGACATAATGGTATCAGAGCACGGCTTTACGTCCTTGGACTATCGATTGAATTCTTTAACTTCGTTGTTTCCGCAAACTCTGTTGCTTCCGCAAAGTTGATATCGTTGGTGCGCTCTCTCTCAAATGTCCCACGGGATGTCCATACAATAAGTCTATCTATTTTGCAAAACATAGGAGAACAATTTTTGATAAAACGAAAAGGATGGTTTGCGTAAGCACGGTTGGCTAAGTCGGGCTGGACATATACACCAAGGATTGTGTCGACCTTAGCAAAGTCGAATACGGGATTCGTAATGTTTCAAGCATGAGATGGGTTAGACTTGATTGAGTAAGTGGGATGATTATCG
The DNA here is from genome assembly GCA_029216955.1 of Iris pallida. Lineage (NCBI taxonomy): Eukaryota > Viridiplantae > Streptophyta > Magnoliopsida > Asparagales > Iridaceae > Iris > Iris pallida. The sequence continues at coordinate 21,245,981 of JANAVB010041219.1, forward strand.
AGCGATGATATCGTCGATGCGTTATAGATGAGCGTGCTTGAAATTAGAGGAATGGTTCGAACGGGATTGAAAAAGTCGATTTAGATTCAAATGATAGTTTTGAGGATTTGTTGAATGACTTCATTCCTGAGTGGTGTATGCGGTAGCCTCAGGAATGTCGATCGATCGATTGAGGATACGGAGTGTCAATGAGTCTATCAACAAGCGTCGTATTATGCAAAGCCTTAGATTGAGTGTCGTTGAACAAGTTGTAGTCTTGAAGATTTGGATGAGTTGATTCGAACAACTTAGAATTAACGTGCATGGAACGTGCACGAGATTGAGATTGCGCAAGTATAAAACATAGAAACGATAGAGTAGGCAAATCAAATCGAGAAAAAGTTAAGGGTGCGAATGGATGACTTGATCGAGGAAATCGATAAGAATCGTATACGAAAAGTTAGCACGACAAGAGGATAGCGTGCATGAAAAGTTTGATTCGAATGTTTGAAAATGACTCTGAGGATTGGAATGGATGTCGTTCGATGATTTGAGTTAGCAAGGAATGATACAAATTGAGGAAACACGTTGGTCGATGACTTAAGATAAACGGATGAACAATACGTGAAATTGGTTTGAGAAAATTGATGTTGTGAATGATTCGAGGGATAATGATCGAACTTGAAATTGAATGTCGAGGAGATTATCCAGTCGGACGACCGCATCATTCGCACGACTCGAAATTGGTTGCAAAGGAAGATCGTCAGGTTACGCATATCGTCGATGGTATTGAGGCGTATCAAAGATCGATATGCGATAACTCGAGGGTACTCTGACTCGATGAATGACGATCGTACAAGTGTTATTGTTCGGTTGGATGCTATACTTAGGATTTTGATCGAGATGGATGTTGGATGAAAATGATTGTGTCTTGATGGTTACGCGGATAACCACAACGTCGACGATCTTGTCTTATACGAGCGCAACTCCAGTCTCGCACATGCGTCGCACCGATTTGGGCGATCACTCCGCGTGAGCGCTGGTATGATGATTCATACAGCGGGGGTGATTGAACTAGCATGGCATGGCAATTTGTGTGCTTCGACTTGTGGTTTGACGCGAAGGTGGACTCGAGAATGACTTAGCGTGCGTGACGGTCGAATTTGAGGATTGAGTAGGTCCAATCCGCGCATCGAGAATGAATTAGTCTGGACACAAAACAAGAGTTATGTCCCGATGAGAATAATTATCTCGCGGGAGCGTGCATGGTGATTCGTGCCCACCGTGGATAATCTGACTCGCGTGAGATCGGGGCGCAACATATTGTTAAGTCGGACGACCTTGTGATCGATTACGTGAATTGAGATGAACGACTTAGGGAGTATAAAATGTGAATTATGGATTAGCGATAAATTATGTCGTAGCGTGCTTGATTTGAGAAAGATTGATAGGCGATCTATGTCGAACGTGTTCAAAGAAATATACTATACGAAATGGCTTGATGAACGAGTGATATCGATACGTCAAGGAATTGGTTCAAAGGTGAGTTATCGTAGGATGGCTTTGCTGAATAACTTAGACCCCGTGCGACGAATGTTGAGATGTGTGTAGGGAATCGATGCTCGATGTTTAGAAATCGGAGTGATGCGAGCTTGGGTAGAAAATCTCGTACTATCAACTTGGTTTGACCTTAGGATGGGGTCAGTGTTGATATTGTTATTTGGGAACTATGATTCCAATATTGACGGAAAGATATAGTCCAACGGTTAGGCAGACGTCCGAGTGCGAAGTGGTAGGATTGTGGAGGCACCACTCGCAAGCTCGGTTGACATACACGTATATCAGGGACGTCTGAATATGTGCACGATCCGACTCAAATGGTGATGGAGGATTCTCTATCACATGGCTTGGCTGAAATACATGTATTTTGGGGACGCCTGGAATATATGTACGATCCAACTAAGTGATACGTTGAATCAAGTGAGACTTGAGGAACGGAAAAGTGTCAAGGATTTTGAGATCATGAGTTTCGAAGAAATATTGATGATCATTGAAGTGAGACGAGTTTGAATGTTGGTTGATCGGTTGGTGTGCTTCACGATTAAGTTAGCGATAAGCACGAGCGTGGCTCGGATTGAGGGAACGCATAGGTGTAGTGTGTGCGAGAGTCCTTGAATATAGAACAAAGTTATAAGTCGATAAGTGTACTCAGTAAGTTTCGAGGACGAAACTTTTTCTGAGTGGTGTATGATGTAGTGCCCCGTCCCGCTCAGTCAATCGGAGGAATCGAAACGCCGACGGCGTTCGGACTTAGCCTTATAACCGCGACTCGAAGATATTGCTCGGTCAAGGCGACCGCTCGCTCAGGTGGGGCAGTTTCGGTGAACTTACCTCATCTTTGCCTTCACATAATAAATTGCATGTTTTTAACATGCACAAGTGGGCTTAATAATAAAAGAGATGAATCCACATAGCTAAAGGGAATAATCCCGACGGGTCGAATTGAGTTAGAATATGGAAAGGTCCAACGGTCGGCTTAGAGTTGGTGCACGACGTGCTTTGAAAATGACACTCGGTCCTTCGTCCCATGGCTTGGGAGAAGGAAAGTTGGTCTTCGACACAAAACTATGAACTTGCCTAAGTCATAGGCGTCGCCCGCGTAAGTACTCGATAAAGCGTGCACGGTTCTACTGCGCAAGGCTTGGCATAGCCTTTGCTCGTCCCTCGGGTTAAGTTGTAGGCTTGAGTAAGTTAGACAAAGTTATGCCGATCGACCTAAGTCATTCCAAGTGTTGTCCCGCTCTTTCTGCGGTTGTCAAGTTAAATAGTCCCACGATCCCAAGGCCCGTCATATGAGGTATGACTTGGACGATAGCGTTGCGTAGAACACGCATTGGTTTAAGGCACGAGCCACAGTTGGTTCAGTAGAAAGTTAGCCATAGTCTGTCATACTTAAGAAACACGTTATGTTCAAGTTAAGTGGGAAGGCTATGCAGTAGCCGTTCCCGAAGTTCAAAGAATATTAAGTCTAAGCGATGGTTAGTCGCCAAGAAGAAATATGTTGGGACTGTGGTTCAGTCGCCGAGGCAACCCTAGTTTGGGCTCTGCAAAAGGAAGTATGAAAAGTGGAAGAAGTAAAGCAAAGGAACTAAATGATGATGATGAGACCATGCAGTTACGTTAAGTCTAGAAGTTAGCGTAGGTGCGCGGTCATGGACAATTTGTCGACAAGGACGATGGTTCTTCGAGCGACAACCCGGGGCCACGGGACCGACTCGGCCTAGGAAGAACAAATTATAGCCGAGTTGGGTAATAGGCAATTGGTAGTACGGAGACTTGCATCGAAGATCGCTACTTGCGGTGCAAGGATCCCGTTTGCCAGGCTATGTCCACGATGGCTAGTTAATGCCAATGACCATTCATATAGATGTGTCGGCATTGGCGGCAATCCGTGTGTGTGCCTTTGGACAGAGTTGAGTTAAATGTGTATGCAGTTAGAAGACACAATGTCTGGGCCTAAGATTTGGCTACAACGATGGCAGCGTGCTTCGGCACGGGATGTGGCATCGAGTGTTAAGTCGTTGGCATCGAGTTGCATGAGTTAGACTTGAGCTGTTGCGAGTTAAGTTGAGAAGGGCCGTAGGGCAAGTTGGGTGAAGTTACGTTGAGTTGCTGGGCACGACCTCAAAATGTGAGGCACGGCCGCGTTGTCAAAACTAAAGTATAGGCAAGACTAAGCGAGGAGGCACCGCCTCAGAGATATTGAAGCACGAATCGAGTTCATGGCACAACCGAGTCGTTATGTCACAGAGTATGGCACGAAAGACAAGTTTGAGTCGGTGTGTTGACAATGCAAGCACGAGAAAGGTCTAGAGGCAAAGAAATAGAGCCTATCATGTAGTTGTGTCTCTGATTATGGCCGTAAGGCAAGCACGACTTGATAGTTAACGTTGTTGAGTGGACGTTACTGTTGCAAGAACGGGATGGTCCTCAGACACAAATATGCCAAGGCGTTTGTCATAAAACTGATCCTAAGACAAGACTAGAAAGACAATTGATAAGAATGGACTATGTTGCACAAAGTAAATCAGAAGTGTTGGTTTTGTATGGGTGGGCGAGGAGCTCACACCACCAGTACAGTTGAGTACTGACATCCACATAGTTTATATGTGCAGGCACAGGTAGAAGCTCGTGGCACGGAGCTCGTTTGGATGTGTCGAGGCACGGAGTCCCTTGGTGATTTGAAGCGTGCGGCCGCATGGCGTCAAGACTTATATGGGACATAATGTATGGACATCGCCTTCCGAAGCATCCGCTGGCTCGAGACTTGTATTGAGAGATGAGAGAGAGCAGAGTGAACTTGTAATGAGAGAAAAGTGAGCTTGAGAGACTTGTAATCTTGGCCTTGCGCCCCATTATAATCTATGTTTCAATATCAATAAAGAGCTTCTTTTGAATAACTTGTGTTTGTTCTAAATTTCTGTTGCTATTATTCAATGTCTCTGCCTGGGACTTCTGTGCAACGACCCCGTCGCAGCCGCTGAAATCGGTCGTTATGGAACCCGCCTTGCACGAGCGCAATCTAGGCTCGTGCGGCATCACGCCTTAGCGAGGACGATCGCTCCTACGGGATTAGGGCGTGACAGTATTGATGTCCTTCATATCTGAATTTGATAGGTTCTTCCAAATGACCCATAAGATGACGGCCGCAACGATCTGGTGGCCGTGCGAGGCACTACCCCAAGTGGCTAGAAGATCGTTGAGGCCCCCAACAACCTGGTCCATGCGGTAGCATTAGAAAAAATCAGTCCACACCTTCGATGCTAGGTCGTCGGACGTGAGTATGTGTTCGACTGTTTCAGACTGTCGCTCTGGGCAGCAATGACACGCAGATGCTAAACTAAAGCCAATGGTAGAGAGGGCATCGTCGGTGGGGAGCTTATTCGGAACTCCCTCTAAATCAAAAAGGACCATTTTTTTGGGATGCAAGACTGCCAGAAGGACCCGATTATGGAGAATGGCGCTCCGTTACCGGGGACCTTGCGTCCCACCTATGCTAGAGAGAATGAGCCGTTTGTCGACAGGAACCACCTCAGAGAGTCTGGGTCCGTCCCAGCCGCTAAGCTTGATATGACTAAAGCTTCCGTGGCCTCTTCGCCAATCCAAGCCCTTGCCCGCTCCCGATTCCACTCCACGTTATTAGTCCACAAGTCTCTGATCATGCTGTTGGGTGGGGGCATCCGGATGAGGGAAGATAAAGTT